>JAWQFJ010026575.1:27500-36593 GCA_034096865.1 Theodoxus fluviatilis | reverse complement strand
TAAAGCAGTAGATACAGCAAATAAAGCAGTAGATGCAGCAAATAAAGCAGTAGATGCAGCAAATAAAGCAGTAGATGCAGCAAATAAAGCAGTAGATGCAGCAAATAAAGCAGTAGATGCAGCAAATAAAGCAGTAGATGCAGCAAATAAAGCAGTAGATGCAGCAAATAAAGCAGTAGATGCAGCAAATAAAGCAGTAGATGCAGCAAATAAAGCAGTAGATGCAGCAAATAAAGCA
Source organism: Theodoxus fluviatilis (assembly GCA_034096865.1). Classification (NCBI taxonomy): domain Eukaryota; kingdom Metazoa; phylum Mollusca; class Gastropoda; order Cycloneritida; family Neritidae; genus Theodoxus; species Theodoxus fluviatilis. The sequence continues at coordinate 36,355 of JAWQFJ010026575.1, read as the reverse complement.
GTAGATGCAGCAAATAAAGCAGTAGATGCAGCAAATAAAGCAGTAGATGCAGCAAATAAAGCAGTAGATGCAGCAAATAAAGCAGTAGATGCAGCAAATAAAGCAGTAGATGCAGCAAATAAAGCAGTAGATGCAGCAAATAAAGCAGTAGATGCAGCAAATAAAGCAGTAGATGCAGCAAATAAAGCAGTAGATGCAGCAAATAAAGCAGTAGATGCAGCAAATAAAGCAGTAGATGCAGCAAATAAAGCAGTAGATGCAGCAAATAAAGCAGTAGATGCAGCAAATAAAGCAGTAGATGCAGCAAATAAAGCAGTAGATGCAGCAAATAAAGCAGTAGATGCAGCAAATAAAGCAGTAGATGCAGCAAATAAAGCAGTAGATGCAGCAAATAAAGCAGTAGATGCAGCAAATAAAGCAGTAGATGCAGCAAATAAAGCAGTAGATGCAGCAAATAAAGCAGTAGATGCAGCAAATAAAGCAGTAGATGCAGCAAATAAAGCAGTAGATGCAGCAAATAAAGCAGTAGATGCAGCAAATAAAGCAGTAGATGCAGCAAATAAAGCAGTAGATGCAGCAAATAAAGCAGTAGATGCAGCAAATAAAGCAGTAGATGCAGCAAATAAAGCAGTAGATGCAGCAAATAAAGCAGTAGATGCAGCAAATAAAGCAGTAGATGCAGCAAATAAAGCAGTAGATGCAGCAAATAAAGCAGGAGATGCAGCAAATAAAGCAGTAGATGCAGCAAATAAAGCAGTAGATGCAGCAAATAAAGCAGTAGATGCAGCAAATAAAGCAGTAGATGCAGCAAATAAAGCAGTAGATGCAGCAAATAAAGCAGTAGATGCAGCAAATAAAGCAGTAGATGCAGCAAATAAAGCAGTAGATGCAGCAAATAAAGCAGTAGATGCAGCAAATAAAGCAGTAGATGCAGCAAATAAAGCAGTAGATGCAGCAAATAAAGCAGTAGATGCAGCAAATAAAGCAGTAGATGCAGCAAATAAAGCAGTGGATGCAGCAAATAAAGCAGTAGATGCAGCAAATAAAGCAGTAGATGCAGCAGTAGATGCAGCAAATAAAGCAGTAGATGCAGCAAATAAAGCAGTAGATGCAGCAAATAAAGCAGTAGATGCAGCAAATAAAGCAGTAGATGCAGCAAATAAAGCAGTAGATGCAGCAAATAAAGCAGTAGATGCAGCAAATAAAGCAGTAGATGCAGCAAATAAAGCAGTAGATGCAGCAAATAAAGCAGTAGATGCAGCAAATAAAGCAGTAGATGCAGCAAATAAAGCAGTAGATGCAGCAAATAAAGCAGTAGATGCAGCAAATAAAGCAGTAGATGCAGCAAATAAAGCAGTAGATGCAGCAAATAAAGCAGTAGATGCAGCAAATAAAGCAGTAGATGCAGCAAATAAAGCAGTAGATGCAGCAAATAAAGCAGTAGATGCAGCAAATAAAGCAGTAGATGCAGCAAATAAAGCAGTAGATGCAGCAAATAAAGCAGTAGATGCAGCAAATAAAGCAGTAGATGCAGCAAATAAAGCAGTAGATGCAGCAAATAAAGCAGTAGATGCAGCAAATAAAGCAGTAGATGCAGCAAATAAAGCAGTAGATGCAGCAAATAAAGCAGTAGATGCAGCAAATAAAGCAGTAGATGCAGCAAATAAAGCAGTAGATGCAGCAAATAAAGCAGTAGATGCAGCAAATAAAGCAGTAGATGCAGCAAATAAAGCAGTAGATGCAGCAAATAAAGCAGTAGATGCAGCAAATAAAGCAGTAGATGCAGCAAATAAAGCAGTAGATGCAGCAAATAAAGCAGTAGATGCAGCAAATAAAGCAGTAGATGCAGCAAATAAAGCAGTAGATGCAGCAAATAAAGCAGTAGATGCAGCAAATAAAGCAGTAGATGCAGCAAATAAAGCAGTAGATGCAGCAAATAAAGCAGTAGATGCAGCAAATAAAGCAGTAGATGCAGCAAATAAAGCAGTAGATGCAGCAAATAAAGCAGTAGATGCAGCAAATAAAGCAGGAGATGCAGCAAATAAAGCAGTAGATGCAGCAAATAAAGCAGTAGATGCAGCAAATAAAGCAGTAGATGCAGCAAATAAAGCAGTAGATGCAGCAAATAAAGCAGTAGATGCAGCAAATAAAGCAGTAGATGCAGCAAATAAAGCAGTAGATGCAGCAAATAAAGCAGTAGATGCAGCAAATAAAGCAGTAGATGCAGCAAATAAAGCAGTAGATGCAGCAAATAAAGCAGTAGATGCAGCAAATAAAGCAGTAGATGCAGCAAATAAAGCAGTAGATGCAGCAAATAAAGCAGTAGATGCAGCAAATAAAGCAGTAGATGCAGCAAATAAAGCAGTAGATGCAGCAAATAAAGCAGTAGATGCAGCAAATAAAGCAGTAGATGCAGCAAATAAAGCAGTAGATGCAGCAAATAAAGCAGTAGATGCAGCAAATAAAGCAGTAGATGCAGCAAATAAAGCAGTAGATGCAGCAAATAAAGCAGTAGATGCAGCAAATAAAGCAGTAGATGCAGCAAATAAAGCAGTAGATGCAGCAAATAAAGCAGTAGATGCAGCAAATAAAGCAGTAGATGCAGCAAATAAAGCAGTAGATGCAGCAAATAAAGCAGTAGATGCAGCAAATAAAGCAGTAGATGCAGCAAATAAAGCAGTAGATGCAGCAAATAAAGCAGTAGATGCAGCAAATAAAGCAGTAGATGCAGCAAATAAAGCAGTAGATGCAGCAAATAAAGCAGTAGATGCAGCAAATAAAGCAGTAGATGCAGCAAATAAAGCAGTAGATGCAGCAAATAAAGCAGGAGATGCAGCAGATAAAGCAGTAGATGCAGCAAATAAAGCAGTAGATGCAGCAAATAAAGCAGTAGATGCAGCAAATAAAGCAGTAGATGCATCAGGTACAGCAGTAGATGCAGCAGTAGATGCAGCAAATAAAGCAGTAGATGCAGCAAATAAAGCAGTAGATGCAGCAAATAAAGCAGTAGATGCAGCAAATAAAGCAGGAGATGCAGCAAATAAAGCAGTAGATGCAGCAAATAAAGCAGTAGATGCAGCAAATAAAGCAGGAGATGCAGCAAATAAAGCAGTAGATGCAGCAAATAAAGCAGTAGATGCAGCAAATAAAGCAGGAGATGCAGCAAATAAAGCAGTAGATGCATCAGGTACAGCAGTAGATGCAGCAGTAGATGCATCAAATAAAGCAGTAGATGCATCAGGTACAGCAGTAGATGCAGCAGTAGATGCAGCAAATAAAGCAGTAGATGCAGCAAATAAAGCAGGAGATACAGCAAATAAAGCAGGAGATGCAGCAAATAAAGCAGTAGATGCAGCAAATAAAGCAGGAGATGCAGCAAATAAAGCAGTAGATGCAGCAAATAAAGCAGTAGATGCAGCAAATAAAGCAGTAGATGCAGCAAATAAAGCAGTAGATGCAGCAAATAAAGCAGTAGATGCAGCAAATAAAGCAGTAGATGCAGCAAATAAAGCAGTAGATGCAGCAAATAAAGCAGTAGATGCAGCAAATAAAGCAGGAGATGCAGCAAATAAAGCAGTAGATGCAGCAAATAAAGCAGTAGATGCAGCAAATAAAGCAGTAGATGCAGCAAATAAAGCAGTAGATGCAGCAAATAAAGCAGTAGATGCAGCAAATAAAGCAGGAGATGCATCAGGTATAGCAGTAGATGCAGCAGATAAAGCAGTAGATGCAGCAAATAAAGCAGTAGATGCAGCAAATAAAGCAGGAGATGCATCAGGTATAGCAGTAGATGCAGCAAATAAAGCAGGAGATGCAGCAAATAAAGCAGTAGATGCAGCAAATAAAGCAGTAGATGCAGCAAATAAAGCAGTAGATGCAGCAAATAAAGCAGTAGATGCAGCAAATAAAGCAGTAGATGCAGCAAATAAAGCAGTAGATGCAGCAAATAAAGCAGTAGATGCAGCAAATAAAGCAGTAGATGCAGCAAATAAAGCAGGAGATGCAGCAAATAAAGCAGTAGATGCAGCAAATAAAGCAGTAGATGCAGCAAATAAAGCAGTAGATGCAGCAAATAAAGCAGTAGATGCAGCAAATAAAGCAGTAGATGCAGCAAATAAAGCAGGAGATGCATCAGGTATAGCAGTAGATGCAGCAAATAAAGCAGGAGATGCAGCAAATAAAGCAGTAGATGCATCAAATAAAGCAGTAGATGCATCAGGTACAGCAGTAGATGCAGCAGTAGATGCAGCAAATAAAGCAGTAGATGCAGCAAATAAAGCAGTAGATGCAGCAAATAAAGCAGTAGATGCAGCAAATAAAGCAGGAGATGCAGCAAATAAAGCAGGAGATGCAGCAAATAAAGCAGTAGATGCAGCAAATAAAGCAGGAGATGCAGCAAATAAAGCAGGAGATGCAGCAAATAAAGCAGTAGATGCAGCAAATAAAGCAGGAGATGCAGCAAATAAAGCAGTAGATGCATCAGGTACAGCAGTAGATGCAGCAGTAGATGCATCAAATAAAGCAGTAGATGCATCAGGTACAGCAGTAGATGCAGCAGTAGATGCAGCAAATAAAGCAGTAGATGCAGCAAATAAAGCAGGAGATACAGCAAATAAAGCAGGAGATGCAGCAAATAAAGCAGTAGATGCAGCAAATAAAGCAGGAGATGCAGCAAATAAAGCAGTAGATGCATCAAATAAAGCAGTAGATGCAGCAAATAAAGCAGTAGATGCAGCAAATAAAGCAGTAGATGCAGCAAATAAAGCAGTAGATGCAGCAAATAAAGCAGTAGATGCAGCAAATAAAGCAGTAGATGCAGCAAATAAAGCAGTAGATGCAGCAAATAAAGCAGGAGATGCAGCAAATAAAGCAGTAGATGCAGCAAATAAAGCAGTAGATGCAGCAAATAAAGCAGTAGATACAGCAAATAAAGCAGTAGATGCAGCAAATAAAGCAGGAGATGCAGCAAATAAAGCAGTAGATGCAGCAAATAAAGCAGTAGATGCAGCAAATAAAGCAGTAGATGCAGCAAATAAAGCAGTAGATGCATCAGTAGATGCAGCAAATAAAGCAGTAGATGCAGCAAATAAAGCAGTAGATGCAGCAGGTATAGCAGTAGATGCAGCAAATAAAGCAGGAGATGCATCAAATAAAGCAGTAGATGCAGCAGATACAGCAGTAGATGCAGCAGGTATAGCAGTAGATGCAGCAAATAAAGCAGTAGATGCATCAGGTATAGCAGTAGATGCAGCAGATACAGCAGTAGATGCAGCAAATAAAGCAGGAGATGCATCAAATAAAGCAGTAGATGCAGCAGATACAGCAGTAGATGCAGCAGGTATAGCAGGAGATACAGCAAATAAAGCAGGAGATGCAGCAAATAAAGCAGTAGATGCAGCAAATAAAGCAGTAGATGCAGCAAATAAAGCAGTAGATGCAGCAAATAAAGCAGTAGATGCAGCAAATAAAGCAGTAGATGCAGCAAATAAAGCAGTAGATGCAGCAAATAAAGCAGTAGATGCAGCAAATAAAGCGGTAGATGCAGCAAATAAAGCAGGAGATGCAGCAAATAAAGCAGTAGATGCAGCAAATAAAGCAGGAGATGCAGCAAATAAAGCAGTAGATGCAGCAAATAAAGCAGGAGATGCAGCAAATAAAGCAGTAGATGCAGCAAATAAAGCAGTAGATGCAGCAGCAACAGCAGTAGATGCAGCAAATAAAGCAGTAGATGCAGCAAATAAAGCAGTAGATGCAGCAGATAAAGCAGTAGATGCAGCAGCAACAGCAGTAGATGCAGCAAATAAAGCAGTAGATGCAGCAAATAAAGCAGTAGATGCAGCAAATAAAGCAGTAGATGCAGCAAATAAAGCAGTAGATGCAGCAAATAAAGCAGTAGATGCAGCAAATAAAGCAGTAGATGCAGCAAATAAAGCAGTAGATGCAGCAAATAAAGCAGTAGATGCAGCAAATAAAGCAGTAGATGCAGCAAATAAAGCAGTAGATGCAGCAAATAAAGCAGTAGATGCAGCAAATAAAGCAGTAGATGCAGCAAATAAAGCAGTAGATGCAGCAAATAAAGCAGTAGATGCAGCAAATAAAGCAGTAGATGCAGCAAATAAAGCAGTAGATGCAGCAAATAAAGCAGTAGATGCAGCAAATAAAGCAGGAGATGCAGCAAATAAAGCAGTAGATGCAGCAAATAAAGCAGTAGATGCAGCAAATAAAGCAGTAGATGCAGCAGATAAAGCAGTAGATGCAGCAGCAACAGCAGTAGATGCAGCAAATAAAGCAGTAGATGCAGCAGATACAGCAGTAGATGCAGCAGATACAGCAGTAGATGCAGCAGGTATAGCAGTAGATACAGCAGAAGTTGCAGCAGCAGCAGCACAGCAGCAGGGGGTAGGCCGGCATAGAAGCAGGCACCACGCGACGCTGCTCAGACAGAGGTGGCGGTCAGCTTGACTCATTTCTGGCAGATCGATGAGAGCAGACGCCAGGCCATATATGGGCATGGTGCTACAGCAGGCGATGGCGTGGTGGCATGAGTGTCTGCAGGGGGCCCCTGGTGCCCGCAGCGTCAGACACTCACCTCTGAGTGAGCAGAGATCATCTCCTGCCTGACCACGTGGGAGTAAAGTTCTCGTGGTCAGAGGTGGTCTGGAAAACAAAAGCCAGAGACCGACCACAAGGAATTCGCCACATGCTTCACTTCACACATTCGATTTTACCTGTATGCTTTTTGCTTCAGCTGTCTTTTTACCTTAGCATTGTCTGTGCATGGAATCAGCTTATACAATTACGGTTTCCTCTCATCGTCCCTCTTTAAATGCTCTCCATTAATAAGATTGACATAATGGATTCATATTTTTCTATGAGCGTTATCTTTCTTCGAGGATAGCGATTGCATTGTTCTGTACTTTCACGTCCTCTCCATCCTTTCTGCGTCATGTCCTCCTCCCCTTTATTTGTCTCTACGTCTGCCAACACACAAATCCCTCCCTCCTCCCCTTTATTTGTCTCTACGTCTGCCAACACACAAATCCCTCCCTCCTCCCCTTTATTTGTCTCTACGTCTGCCAACACACAAATCCATCCCACCTCCCCTTTATTTGTCTCTACGTCTGACAACACACAAATCCATCCGTCCTCCCATTTATAATGATAGGATGAACATGATCACGGCTGATGTGCGACTTTCGACACAGTCTTTATGGTATGTACACCTTTTTTTTTTAAAAGATGTCTGCTTTCTTGCCAGAACTTCGACCGTCTTTGAAAGCGGATCGCAGGTGTTGCCTACTTTGCAATGTTGCGTGGATGTACAGTATTGCAGTATGCACTTGGAACGGTCATTGTTCGATTATCTTTGCCTAAATCCTGCGATTCAGGCAAAACAGATAAACTTAATATTCCATAAATACTGCGACCACATGAACCTCACGCGCTTCTCAAGAAAAGAGAGCATGAGAGAAGAGATCGGAGAATGTTTGTGAGAAAATCACTTTTGTCAGATCTGCTTTTATCTGTGATTATAGCCCAGCTTAGTCAAATCTTTGTGTATTAATATATATATATATATATATATATATATAGATCATAAATCCTCTTAACGGAAAGGTAACAGAGCAGTAGAGATACAGTTTCACTCGCGAGAGTGACGTCGAACTTCCTGGAACGTTCTTCAATCGTTTGTTGGACGCTGGCTGTCCACCGGAGACAGGCGACATAAAGCATCATCGGTTTACCTCTTTTATGTCAACAGGATTACTCGCAGATCAGACTACTTCTCAGGGGAACAAAATCCACCTAGTACTGTCCCTTGCCATTAAGAAAAAAGGTTCATGTACACATAGAGTAGGTAGAACAAGGAAGCGAGAATGTGAGAGAGTGACGACGTGGAAGATTGCATTAGGACAGGCCGTTCACCCCCCAACGGTAAGAAAATCGAAACAACGCCTCGCTACCCAGTGCCTCATCTACGCAGGGCAACATCCCATCTTGTTTTTGTGGTCGAGAAAAGGGCGAGACTTTGTTTGTCGCACATGTTGAACCACCGCAGCTCATGCTGTCGCCTGTAACCGGACAAAGCGACGTACACTCTCAAGCACATTCAGCTGCTATGGCGTTAAATCAGAAAAACTGTGAACAAACATATTGTGTTGCCCCTATTAATTTTGCTCGTGCAAAATGTAGAGGATATAGTAATATTTATTATATTTTTAAAAAACAGAAACAACAGTTCACGGGAAATAGACCAACGAATTAAAGTACATATGTCGATAAGATGAGTTAGATAACATCAAGCACAGACCCAGAAATAAGAAAAGGCTTAGAATTCTCAAGTGCGTCCTTGGCGATGATTGCAATTGACCTTGCTCGTTGCCAAAAGTTTCAAGCCTCGACATCCCCGGAGTAACAGATGACGTGATAACCCCCGAGCCCGCCTTTCACCGACTACTCATTTTTCGTCACCAAAGCAGCTCCAGAAAGCTCCTCCTAGTGAGGGTATCTCAATTCATGAACACCCTGTATTGCTCGGTGTGTTACCCGGGCGGGCGGCGATAAGCTGTAGGTGAGGCAAGGGTTTGAGATCACTCAGTACAAGCAGACATGCCTCCGTATTTGATGTCTAGTGTTCGAGCTTAATCCACAAAGGTTGTCAAACATCGCATTAAAATTGCAAGTACGTACATTAAGTTTTCACTCTTTTCACGGAAGAAGATCTAGCTGGGGTTTCCAACTGAAGTACATGAATAGTTTGATTTGAAGTTTGCAAGATAAGTCACGTGCTTTTGTCTGACCACGTGTTAATTTAGGAGAGGATAAATACGGACGTGCGTGTGTGTGTGTGTGTG
>JAWQFJ010026575.1:10000-20000 GCA_034096865.1 Theodoxus fluviatilis | reverse complement strand
CTGCAATACAGCCATGCCACAAACTGTCGCGTCATCACAACAGGTGTGTTACGTCACCGTTCCTGCAGCAGGAAGAGGCAGGGTTTGGAATGCGGTCACTGCCGTGGCACCCTCCTTCATCCCGGAGGAATGGGAGAAGGGGTGTGAGGATACCATTCTGATTTTGCTGGAAAGGAAGAGCCTCGAGTGTTATTTCCTCCATCGGCACTCACGCCCAGGGGATGTCTCGATGTGTCAGCATCTGAGTCAGCAGGAAGCTCCCAGCGATGTGCCTGCCTTGAATGGAATTGCTGTGGTCTCAATGTAATTCTTGTTGCAGCGGTGATTGTTGTAGGAGCTCCCGTGTGAAGGACAGTATCTGAAGTTTGAGTGAGCGACATAGATATAAAGTCGGGATGAATCCTATCATGCTTACAATTTGAAACGTCCTATGTGTCTTTGGAGAACGTTCGGAAGTGTAAAAGCATTACTCTTTTACCTGCCGTTTAGAAACTCGGAATCTGTTTGTGTTAAAGTTTAGATTGTGTAAGATTTGCAGTGGTACATCTTTTCCCGTGTTTCTGCATTATTCAGTATTTGTCCGTCCGTCCGCCCACCCGCCTGCCCATCTGTCCGTCCATTCATTCGTCCTTCCATCCGTCCATATGTCCATCTGTCTGTCTCTCTGTCCACCTCTCTGTCTGTCTCTCTGTCAGTCTCTCTCATACATAAATAAATACACACACGCGCGCGCGCGCGCGCACGCACACACGGATACACACAACGTGAATCTCTAACTCTCGAGTTAAATCATCTGTTTACGGTTGAAACATCGCAAGATAGCATCTCGCCATTACCCTGGGAACAGCAACCTCAGACAGACCCACCAGGTGCGTGAAGTACGCAACTCACGTACTTCCGTTCCAGGTAAATTGGGTGGAGTGTCCCTCTCATTTGCAACTGACAAGCCTCCTGTACCGGGGTCGTTAGCAGGGGTGGCCACTGCGGCAGTGTCACAAACAAGAACCACTCCACACTGCAAGCTGTAGATCTAACCCATGTTAAAATGGCACGGTCAGGCGTCTGTTTGTTGAGTCAGTGTAACCTGCACTCTTTACCACCTGGTAGCAGACGGCTTGGCACGAAGCGCAGGTCACCAGTCACTACTTCCGCTGCTGTGCCTCGTTTGCTTCAAGTGTAATAGGGCGCCCGTATTTTAGTGGAGTGGCTGGGGATGGGGGGTGGGGGGAAACGGGGGGTAGGGGGCGTTGCAGGGCAGGTATGAAGGGGTTGTAGGATGGGGTATTCGGGGTGTGGGTAGGGAGGTTGTTCAATGTTACTGGATGAGAGGGTGGATTATTGATGAATAGACACAGGTAGAGAAAGGGTAGAGCAGAATGCTGGGGTGCCAATAGTAGGGTGGAGGAGAGAAACGGCACAGTGTGGGGGTATGCAAGAGGGCTCGTGGAATGCATGGGTTACAGTTTTACTGGACTGGGGAGGTGGAGGGTGAGGTGAAGATTATGCAGGGATAAATACTCGTGCAAGATGGGACTTGGGGAAGAGGATGGGGGTATCATGTAGTGGAATACAATAGACTGTGGAGTGATCCTGGCAATCGGAGTTCAGGGTGACACTGCAGGGCCGGATCTAGGGGGGGTGCTGGGGGTGCTCGAGCACCCCCCCCCCCAAAAAAAAAAAAAAAAAAAAAAAAAAAAAACCACCGTGGCAGCCGGGAGTTGGGGGAAGGAGGGAGGGGGGGGGGGGGGGTGGTTGCTCAAATATGTTGATCTACTTCCCACCTCATCGGATATCGGCACACTTTGCTTGGTAGCAGAGACAGTATAGTTAGTAAAAAGCTTGGGAAGGAGGGGGGGGGGGCTAAAAGATGCTGGGCCCAGATGCTGTACTACTCTCCACTTGGTATAAGCACACTCTACTTGGCAGCCAAGGTAGCTGGGGAGGGAGGGGGGGGGGGGGTGCTGCTATAATTAAGATGCCTTCCTTTTGCTACTCGCACAGACAAATCAAACCCGGGCAGAGACAGGAAGAATCTGTGACCAAACAAAAACTCTTGGAAATGACCGCACTGCCAGATTGCACAGATTTGCACCATTTTTCTCAAAATTTTCCGGGGGGGCATGCCCCCGGACCCCCCTAGAGGGGCGTGCCTGCTTTGCAGGCACACACTCGTGGCTTCGCCACTTCGATGAGAAGACCCTAAAACAATTTTAAGCACCCCCCCTCAAAAAACTTTGATCCGGCCCTGCACTGGTACTGCTGAGGGAAAGGACGGGAGCGTTTGTGAGGTTGGTTGGTATGTGGGACAGAGAGGGGTGCGGGGCAAGGGGCACAGGTGGGGTAGAGGGGTTGCAGGGTTGCAGGCGAGAGGGAAGGTTGCGGAGGGGGCAAATATATGGGACACCTCACCTGCCCTTCACCTGGGATGCAAGGTAATTCACCCATATGCAACCAGCCGTTCCCACTGGTGACGTGGGAAGTAGAGTCCACTGTTTTTCACAGGCGTCAGTGTTTTTTGGTTGCAGGCATTCTTGTTTATGTATCAATTCCAGTGGTCGGTAGTCATGGTGTCAACAGTGAAGGTGTTGTGAATTTGGTGATGTGTGTGTGTGCGTGTGTGTGTGTGTTGTGTGTGTGTCCGTGTGTGTGTGTGTGTGTGTGTGTGTGTGTGTGTGTGTGCGTGCGCGTGTGTGTGTGTGTGTGAGAGTGTGTGTGTGTGTGTGTGTGTGTTTGTGTGTGTGTTTGTGTGTGCTTGTGTGTGTGTGTGTGTGTGCGTATGTGTGCGTACGTGTGTGTATATGTGCGTATGTGTGCGTGCGTGCGTGCGCGCGTGTACGTATCCGTGTGTGTAGGTGTGTGTGTGTGCGCGCGCGCGCGCGTATGTGGGCGGTTGTGTGCGTGTGTGTGCTCCCGGATGGACCAGATTGATAAAACTCGTGTACACCTTGATTCCGGTGTCACGAAGTTTTTCCTGTGCTTCACTGCAGCAAAAGCGGCTGATTTCGCACAAGCATTCCAATAGTGACGTCAGCAAAATTCATGGCGCTTGTACCGGACAACTCGGAGTACACTTGATCTGTTTCTTCTTTCAGCAAAACATTCTCGATCTTGCCTTTGTGACGCACGGTGGCGACTTTATGGTCACGCGCACTTCAAAAACGCAACACACGTCAGAGATAAATGGGTCTATTTGAGAGACCTCTCCTGCGATAAAAAAAACACACACACACACAAGCATACATCATAGCTAGCACCGAAGCCTCGCGTATGCAGGCAACTGCAAAGAGGGAAACACATATCACACCGCAGATTTTGTTATCGCTCTTCCCTGGACTCGAGCACAATCCAGGAACTTCGTGTCTGTCAGAGAGACAACTGCAACTCACCTGAATGCAATTGTTTGAAGAGGGTGCAGGGGAAAGAGAGCTGTGCAGGGGGTTCACAAGGTGGTGGGGGAGGGTGAGAGATGTATAGAAGGAAGGGAGTGTTGCTGGGAGGGGGTGGGGGGAGGGAGTGGGGGGAGTAGGGGGAGAGAGAGGGTGGTTGGGGGGGGGGGGGGGGGAAGAGGAGGAAATGGGAGCGGTGGTGGACGTGAGGCAGAGCAAGACAAGGAAGAAGCAGCTGTTTTCAAGTGAGCTTCTAGGAACAGGTCGCAATGAGTGGCTCCTTTCTGGCTGGGTCCGTGTTGGAGTTGTGCCAGGTGGCACTGCCCAGGCACACAGAGCCGGAGTCAGGAAAGAGCGTTAGAAGGCAGCACTCTTCGCCAGATAGACATTGCCAGATCGACGTGAAGCCACTGTCATGACCAGACAAAGGGATCTCGAACGATTCCTCAGGTTGGGGTGGGTAGGTGCGCTGAGTTGTAAAACTATCAGAGCTGAAAGATATGGGTTTTTTGCCGCGCAGTGCATTCCAAGATTCCTAAAGTCATGCCCAGAATAAGAGCTCTTCGTTAGAGATCAGGGGTGGTTTGCTTCGCCTACCTAGTTGGCACATAATAGGCCGGTGTCAACATGTGTCAAACATTTGACTGCCTTTACATTTGCTTTCGTCGTGTTGACATATTTGACACCAGCCTATTCCTCGCAAGATCTTGCAGGGATCCTAGCGTAAGCAACGCGCCCCGGCGGAGCTTGCTGGTTTTTTGTGTTTGTTTTTTAATACGTTTATTGATGTCAATGGGATCAGATCGCTTACACATTTAAAAAAATGCAATACAAACTGATTATTCTCAAGCTTCTCTAAGCAATCCTAGTTCCAGTTTAAGTACCAAAGCACTGGGACTCTGGCTAGCATGGACGTTTTGACACGAGTTCGAAGTCTTTCACACGCTGAAGTCCAGGCTGCTCGTGTTACTCACAATCGGGGCAAAAAACAGCATCCGCCTCTGCGACCTTCACCTTTCTCCAAAGCAGCCAATCACCTGCAGGCAAGACGTTTTCCGTGTTGACTGGCTTCCGTGTTGAAGTAACAATTCGACCAGGGCAACGTGGTCAGAGTGGAAGATTTTGTTTTGTTTTGTTTTTCTCCCCCACTCCTCATCCACCACCACCACCCCCACCCCCACCCCCCACCCCCCACCCCCTCGTTATTTTTCCAGCAGTCGAAATGGGACGGGGTGTGTGCCGTGTCCAGGAGAATGCGAACGGTGCATCAAAATCACTTCTGCACTCAAAAGACCTCAGGGGCAGATACTTCTCAGGTCACACTCCCTCTCCGTTTTCTCATTACGTCATCGCTGACGTGCATGCAGCATGCAGTTAACATCACTTCTTTTTCATGCGTGTTGCACTTCCGGTTAGTCCATTCGTAGTCGAGATGTTTGCATCGAGATAATGACAGATGACAGCGATAACTAAGTCCCTTGCATCGAGATCCTGATTGATGACAATAATGGGAGAAATTCCTCGGGCACACTCCCCCCAGCGAGGGACGGATCAACTGGCACACATTGAACGCTTCGGTGACGCAAATCAAAACTACTTCAAAGCTTATCACCTGAAGAGAGCATCGAAGTTTCAAGTGAAGCACGGCCATCCTGTGGAATATTTGGTCGCATTGTATGTAGTACGGGCTCATTGACTAGGATACAGGGTCGTTTTCTACGAAGAGTGGAGTGCAGGCGGTGCGTTCGAAGGCCGAGTCTATTAGCAAGGAAAGATAGGAGAGCTGTTTCGCCCTTAAAATAATGCCTTGATATGGCTTCCCGCTTCAGTGTCGATCCCGTGTTGATCCAGTAGCAGAGAGGTCCTCCGCAGATTTCTTCTCAGTCCAGGGTGCTGAGGGCAGAGAGGGCATGTGAACTAGTCGTATAGTGCAGACAATCGTACTTCCCAGGTCAGGGCGCTGTGTGCTCTTTTCAAAAGGGTCTCGTCTCAGCTACTCCAGGGTAGCGGTTTCCAGTCAGTTGCATTCTGCACTCTGAATAGCCCACTTGTCTGCATGGTGGCGTGTGTGTGCGTGCAGGTGTGTGTGTGTGTGTGTGTGTGTGTGTGCGCGCGCGCGCGCGCGCGCGCGTGTGTGTGTGTATGCGTGTGAGTGTTTATCTACTCTCTCTCTCTCTCTCTCTCTCTCTCTCTCTCTCTCTCTCTCTCTCTCTCTCTCTCTCTCTCTCTCTCTCTCCAGTTCTCCTCAAGGTCAGTGCACAGCCAGGTGGGGCGTGTGGTGGCTGTGGAGTCCCATCAAACAAAAACTCATCACCTCAGCTGTCTGCATCCACGCCCCTGCTCCTTCCACGGTGCGTGACCAACTTCTGGCAGCAGAGGGAGCAGGGAGTGGAGCGGGGGGGTGGGAGTGGGAGGCTAACGAGGACTACAGGAATATATTACCACACTTTCTGTGCCACCCCGACTGAAGAGTTACCCAGAGTTGTCGACCTTGAAGCCGCGGAAACTCGGGCGACCTCGCTCTAGAGCTACGTAATGCACACTGGGAAATCACAGTTGTTTGGATCCTGTTTGGATTGCAGGATGAATTGCAATAAAATGTTTGGGAAAAGTCGAAAGTTTTGTACAGACATAGTACACTGGAGTCTTCGCTTGTCAAGTCATAGTGGATTAAAGATTGAATCTGTACGTATTTCGTGCAAATGAGGTGAGCGCATACTGGGCTGTGATCTAGTATTTCTACATGATATTCAGAGTGGGTTTTTGTCTTACTTCGCCCATCTGCACCCAATCCCTGCAGAGCAAACAAGTGTCGGTAGAGGACGCCATGCACTAGTCTGCATTCAGTCTCAGAGAGCCTGTGCGACAATCAACCAATCAAATCGTGCTTTACAAAACGTCTTGTCAGGGTAGCTTGGAACGCGTATTACGTCACTGGCGTGTCTGGCGGCCACTGCACCGAAATCGAGACAAGAGGTGCCTTGAGTCAAAAACAAGATTGCGGTCACCTCCTTTTCTCCCCGTCTGTTTGCAGCAATTCTTTGAATTCTTTCGAGTGACAGTGGAGCGTTCTAGAAATGTTTATCAAAATTTATCCGAAAAACAGACGATCCACGCATCTTGGACGAAGATCTCGAGAGCCAGGCTGAACTGTGTGCGAATTCATCCTCCTCCTTAGTTACGGCTGCTTCGGCTGGTTTGTTTACATCAGGTAAGGCCTGCTCGAACTGAGGGTGGCTGATGTCTCAGTTCAAGGGGTGGAGGAGCTGAGGTATTCGGGCATGACATCCGGTATCTGGAAAATGCACTACATGCATACCAGAACATCAATACATATCTCACCTTTGGCAGCATTACAGCTAAGCGCACCTACCCACCCCGACTGGAAAAATCGGCTGAGATCACTGTTGTCTAGTTTGTCTGGTCATGACAACACTTTTACGTGGATCTGGCGCATATCGACATTCCTGGAAATCAATGAGGCGATCGTTTATTTCCGCTGTAGAGAACCCAACAGCATATCTACCGTCTGGCTGCATCATAGACAAACGTGGCAAGGTCAGAAACTCAAACTGAGGAAATACGACAGACGAATCTTGCAAAGTTCGAAAGGGACAGAATGTTTACAAATGACCATACTGCACATGGTAAACATGTAGGAATGGTGTCGCATTGCGTGTAAGGATGGAACTTGGCACTCTGCAGACAGCAGTGGCCCTTGGACTGCGGACGCGACCCGCACTGCAAGCGACCCTTCTTGCCCAGCTGTGCTGCTCCAGTTTGAGGAGTCACTCACCCACATATGTGTATGTGTGTCACCGCAGCTACTCTCTATAGCTTCAGCAGAATGCCGATCAGTGACACGCGCTTGATCAAAGTGCATTCAGTCGTAAACAATAATAATAATAATAATAATAATAATAATAATAATAATAATAATAATAATAATAATAATAATAATAATAATAATAATAATAATAATAATAATAATAATAATAATAATAATGTTTATTTAAGCACATACCTTCCCTTGACAGGCAAGCTCATGGCGTTTACAATCCAAAAAATCAACACTCATACAACAGCTCAACACCACATTAAAATAAAATAAAAAACAAAAAAACGTTGCAATACACATGCCATCCTTCTCTGTCACATCACACTTACATGCGCACACTTGTATACATACACACACGCACGCACAGGCATTTATACTCACACACATATGCATGTAGCCACACACACACACACACACATACACACACATATGCACGTATATATATATACACACACACACACACCATTTTCACGTGTATGCATGATGCACACACAATTACACACTGGCAAAGATGTTTCTCTGCGGTTTCAGTTCCAAATCCATCTTTTTGATATTTCGAATACATATTACTCTCTTTCTTATACGAGAGAGAGAGAGAGAGAGAGAGAGAGAGAGAGAGAGAGAGAGAGAGAGAGAGAGAGAGAGGAGGGGGGAGAACGAATGCAGTCAGGGTTGTTTTAAATGCAAAGGAGTTTTCTAACATGTCAGGCATTTATCATCATCCACGAATAGCACTGATTTCACAACCATTACATTTTATCAGCTGCACCGCACAGTATTTTTCGGTTTGCAAGATGACGAGCCAATACACAAACATCTAGCAACTCCGCCGATGGACTGAAGTCAAAGTTCAAAGTGTCTAGATAACTAGTTTCCCCATGTACATCACTGATAAGAAACAATCGCCTTCCATCAGTGCGCAAGCTCTGTTCACAAAGCGCCACTGGACTTCCGACTCTCCTCGTTGAACTTCCTTCCGGTCACTCTGTCCGTGACCTCGAAATGACGTCATCACAATACGTTTGCGCTGTACGCACGCTCGGTATAAGAATGAAGAAATTTCTTGACCGTAGCGCCGCCTATTGCGTGAGGAAACGCTGTACTCAACCTCTGGGGCTTGCATTCTCAGTCTCTATTTCTCTTTTCTTTTCTTCTGTTTTTGAAAGTTGTAACGCCATCTTCTAATAATGACTCATCAGACGATGTACCTGGGGTCGGAAATCATTCGCAGTCAGCTGAGATCAACGAAAGAGACTCACACACCCAAGAGTTGCACTCCCTGAACCCTACCGAGCAGAGGCCGATGAGAAGGAGCGCTTGTGGAGTCACGCTAAACCACAAGGGATTCCCCGCGCGGAGATGACGCTAGCAAAAATCAACCAATCAGCGCATCGCTGGCGCGGAGCCACGCGATGTGAGTCAATGCACTATTTTTGGACGCACTACATAAGACCTGTCTTGATAACCTCGAGGATTTCCCTCACGTTCTCGTCTGGCGTGGTCCCCCTGTGGGTTCGGGGTAAGAATTGACCCACCGCGTCTCCCTACGCGATTCGTAAGAGGCGAATACCTAGGGACACCGTGACGATTAGCGTTTACTCTAAACTGTTCTAGTGATATTCGTGCTAAATGGCCTTACATAGCCTAAACAGGCTGAAAGGCCGTAAAACACTATCCATTCACCCATCCATCGTCTGGCGTGGAGGTGATGGTGGTGTACGTGGTAGACACGCTAGAAGACGCCTGCGAACAGAAGTTCGGCTTGAAGCAAGCTATAGCTGTGGCCTGCGGATTGACTGCATCTGTTAATTTCAAGTGTAGGAGGCGGTCACTCAAACTGTTGTGAAACGAAACAACTACATACCACATAGCACAATGATGCATGCATTAACTACAGTGGACGTCAAAACCTCATGCTTGCGTAAGAGTACAGCTGTTGCAAAATAGCAGTCAGGTCAGGCAGTGTAGGATGAAAACTAGGTGAGTGAGTAACGCAGGATTTTGTGTTGAGTGCTTGCACGCCGCAAACGCACAGACACAAATGCACAACTTACATCTGTGCACGCACGCAGGCACACTCACACACACATCATCATCATCATCATCATCATCACTTGTAAAGCGTAGCATCTGACTCCTAAACTGAGTCGCTCGCAGCGCGCAAGCGCGCGGGCAAACACACACACAAACATACACACATATACACACACACACAAACACACACACGCACATACACACACATACACAAATACAAAAACACATAAAAACACAAACACACACACGCGCATGCACACACATACACACATACACAAACACACACAAACACAAAACACACACGCACATACACACATACACACGCACGCACACATTCACACACATACAAATATACACAAACACACACAAACACAAACACACACACACGCACGCACACATACACATACACACACACACGCACGCACACATACACACACATGCACAAACACACACAAACATAAACACACACAAATACAAACACACACACACACACACACACACACACACGCACGCGCACACACACACACACACACACACACACACACACAAATACACACAAACACACACACGCACGCACGCAGACACGCAGATAGTTGCGCAGTCGCTCACACACAGTTGCAGACGCACACATACTCATGTGCGCGTACATGAATATTACAAAGAGGGCTTAAGACACTAACACACATGAAAGCACACACACACACACACACACACACACACACACACACACACACACACACAC
>JAWQFJ010026575.1:0-5000 GCA_034096865.1 Theodoxus fluviatilis | reverse complement strand
TTTTCCTCCGTCCAACAACGCTGTCGGCGTGTCAGGATGGACGCAAAAACCTTGCTAAGTGTGCAAAGTAATGAGATCCCTCTGTAGTTATTCGGGTCCAGCCTATCGCTCTTCTTGTACAGGGGAACCACTACAGACCGGGACCATTCAGGAGGGAAGTAGTGGGAGTCAGAGCGTATTGAATAATTTCGTTAGAAAAGGAGCAATTAGATCACCGCCGGCTTTGTAGCATTCGCCTGGAATTTTATCTATCCCTGCCGATTTCCGTGACTTTATTCTGCGAAGAGTTGTCTTTACTTCCTCCAAAGTAATGGGCTCATCTAGAATTGAGTTCGTTACGATAGCTACGGGTGTTTGGGAATCTTTGAGTATCCCGGTCAATGCGAGCTTTTCATCATAATTGTTCACGTCAAGTTTTTCAAAGTGATCTTTCCAGGTTGTCAATTTAATTTCAACGTTACCATAATACTTTTGCGTTGCGTTTCTCACTTGTGTCCAAAACGAGCGAGCATCTTTGATGCTATCTATAAGCTTGATGCTGGTTAAGTGAAAGTGACTTCTTTTCTTGGCACGGATTAAGCTTTTGTAAACTTTCCTCTCAGCTAGGTATTTTTCTTTTTGCACTCAAGATTTCGTTTTCCTATATTGGAAGAGGGATCTTCTTGCAACACGTTTAGCAGTGCGACATTATGGTCGTACCAAACAGAGAGAGTTCTAGCCACTGTTGAATTGGCAAGGACCTTCTTTTCCATACACTGAATACAAGAAAGAATGGCAGTATTAAATATCTGAAGGGCAGAGTCTATGGCATTATGTGTCATTTGTAATGCAGCCTCCAGCTGCCTCTTAATGTCAGGGCTTTCCAAGTTTTCCATAAATGTAGGGGCTTTCGTTGGATCTCATCGTAATTGGGATACATGTACTTTCTCTGAACGGACATTACAGTTTTTGTTTTCTGGCCCAATCGTTATTACTAGTGGCATGTGGTGACTTTCCACCCTGTTACCAACGGCTAGTTCCACTGGGAAGTTTGAGTTATCAGTATCCATCAAGCAGTAGTCAATGACGCTGTTACCATGGGGAGAAAGGTAAGTATATCGTCCCTCACTATCTCCAAGTGTGCACCCGATGAGAATGATTACTCGGTGGATCTGACATAGACTCTTAAGGAGGACGCCAACGTTATTGGCAACGCCATCTTGTGATGTTCTGAGTTGTTTGAGATTGGGACACCTACAGCTTTCCCCCACCCATGTATCATCTTCATCATGGTCAGGGCTTGCTGTTCTAATATCCCATTTCCCTACCCTGGAATTCAAATCGCCACAAATCATTAATGCCGACTCGGGGAAAGTTTCCTGACATTCAAGGATTATGTCCTCTAGGATATTTATATTGCAATGTGTGACCCTTCCGTTATAGTAAGGAGAGTCTTGCGACGGAATATATATGCAGACTACAATGATATGTACATTAGTCACATCTGAAAGCCTGAATACTACTACATTATCGGCATCAACAGTCAACGGAGTTATGTGTTGGGAGATCGACTTTTTTACGAGGAGAACCAAACCCCCTGATCTACGTCCTTGTCTGGAGAGTTTTATAGCAGGGAATGTAGTACAAAATAGCCATCAAAGTAATGTGTAAAATCAAAGTTCTCAGTAGTGAAAGTCTCCAGCAGGCAACAAATGTCAAAAGATCCGAGATACTCAAGGAACCCTGGCTCTCCTAATTTTGCAGCAAGGCCTTCAATATTCCAAGAAACCATGCGAAGGCTGTCCATTCCACAATCAAGCTGCCTCACGCTAGGCTCGCGGCGATTGTGTTCGACTTCCGAGGAGACCGCGTTGATCGGGCGTCGGCCGACACGTCATCCATTCAGTAGATGGGTACTTCCACGTGATTCAGGACCTCCTTGTGGCGCAGTCGTCCCTGCCACATGGAGAGGGATATGTTGCTGGTTTAGGGGGCGGTCGAAGGTTCCACACCGTTGCAACCAGGAGAATGTCTGCCACCAGAGCCGCTGTTGCCGCCACTGCGTGAATCACCCGTACCTGGACTCTGACGGTTTCCCGTGGCCTCAGCCACTGCCATTGTTGGGTTTTCCGTGGATCTTTGGGGTACTCCGTTTGGTTTTAACCACACTAACATAGTACTTTGTTTTGGTGGGCCTGATGATTTCGCAGAACTAATTAAAGGTGACGAATGGATACGTACAGACGGAGCCTGTAGGTTGAGTGGTGCTTGCACTGCTAGAGAGAGAGAGAGAGAGAGAGAGAGAGAGAGAGAGAGAGAGATAGAGAGAGAGAGAGAAATAGAGAGAGAGAGAGAAGAGGAAGGAGAGAGAGAAAAGGAAGGAGAAAGAGAACGAACGAACGAACGAACGAAACACTTTATTCGTTAGGCCTCCGGCCCATTACGAAGGGGATTGGTAGGAAATTACATTAATTTCCCAACAGGCAAGCTTTGTCCGCATCAGCAGTATTACTGCGTCTAAGCGCAGTACAATGACAGTGACCGAACATTTTGGTCATCTGTGTCACTTAGTATACGGATAAAGGTATCATTTTTGGCACATCATCTGATAGTAAATACTTTATGCGTAGGTCATTGTACACGGGGCAGTGCAATAGGAAGTGTATATCATCTTCATCTTCCTCGGTGCACATTGGGCACAACAAATCTATCTCAGTCTGGGAATACCGTAATTTGTGTGTTCTAATGTCACTAATTCCAAACCTAAAACGAGTCAGCGCTTCACGGAAGATCTGTTTATCGATAATGTTCAGGTAAGGCTCAAAATATCTTCCCATTTTGAATAATCGATAGACAGTGAAACGATTTCTTGTCATTGTTTCTTCCCATTCGATGTTAAAGCGGACAATCAGTCTTTGGCGCAATGTACACAGGAATGTTCTCGTATCTGTTGCTTGCTGTTCAGACCAAACATTGGAGTATCCGTGAATACATAATGACGCTTTAACTTTATTTGCCCAGTTATCTGTATTTTGTCTCTTAATAAGCATCATGTCATAAGCCATGCGTGGGTATCGATGAGAGGGCATATTAATAACTTTCAGCCAGTATTTGACTGCTCTCACAGCGGCGATGAATCGTAATGGATAACGGCCTAATTCTCCATAAATCAATGCATTAGGTGTTCTAATGGCAACATTTATAATTTTCTTCGTTGTAGATAAATGGGTGGATTCAACTGCTTCACAGTTCTCTACACCCCATACCTCTGAACCATACAGTAAGATGGGTTGTATCTGCGAGTCAAATAATTTCAACAGAATTTTTCTGAACACATTGTTGATCTTCCGCATGGATTTCAGCACTTGTGTGGCAGCTGATTTAGCTCTACTTGCGAGGCCACTTTGAGGTATATTCGCAGATAGTTTAGTGGTGAACCAAGATATTTGTATTCGTTACATACATCTAGCTTGTGGCCTTGGACAAACCACTTTTCATGACTGGCTAATTGTCCACCCATGCGAAAAACCATCACATTAGACTTTGATATATTGACACTTAGCCCAAAAGCAGTAGCTGACAGTTCAAGGACATTCAACTGGTTTTGATGACCAATAACAGTATCCGAAAAAAGAGCAATATCATCTGCAAACAGCATATACAGATCAGGCCCGTTTGGCAAAAGTTGGATCCAGTGCTTCCCTCGTTTTATAACTTCCCTGGTAATCAAGTCTGCTACATATAAAAATAGTTGCGGCGAAAAAATTTAACCTTGCTTAAAGCCTCTGGAACTACTGAAGTAATCAGTACATCCTTCTGTTCCTTTTACACAATAAAGTACACTGCTATATATATTCTGAATGATGCGCACAATTTTCATAGGTAAGTTGAATTCTGTCAGGGCCTAATACAGCGAGGATCTCGAAACCGAGTCAAAGGCCTTTTTGAAATCAATGTAAGCCACATACAGTTTCTTCCTTCCGAGTAGAAGATATTCTATCACTGCGTGTAGGGTGAATATGTTATCTATAGTGGAGTAACCTCTGCGAAACCCACTCTGTTCTTCCTGGATGTGTTCAAGTTCATCAGGCCAGTCCCTGATCTTGTTGGTAAGTATACTTAGGAACGGGGTGTATGGGGTGCTCAAGGAGGGGTAGTACCTCTGGTGGAGGTACACGTCGTGCTCTCTATGGGAGTATTTCGTCCACCTTTGGTCCCCCCTTGTCACCCAGCTCTCACCAGTGGCTCCTAGAAACTGTAGCGTGCGCAGTGGCCACACCCCGGGCAACAGCTTCGACTGGCTGGCTAAACCTGGTGAGGGTAGCCGACGGGTCTCGAACCCTCGGTGATCTAGGTATGTCTACCTAAGCACGTGAAGACTGGATTCGGCGGACTGAGCGGAGGAACCACTAGATGGTCAACGGTCAAGAAGGCGATTCCCAGCAAAGCGTTGTGGAGCGCTAAGGGCATGACAAGACACATAGGACATCATGGCCATCCACTGCACCCGTTTCTGTCTCCAGCCGTCTCGACTCTGTCCTGCCACTGGATCAAGATGGTCTCGGGCGAGAGAGTGAGGTCGACGAACTGCGCAACTCTTTCTCACTTAAATCCAAATCATCGCGCAAGTCACTTTTGTCATCCATCCCATCCCATCATTCACCGACAAGTCCTGTGGCGACAGGCAAGCGACGAAGCGGCAGGTGTGGGTACACTGGGAGCCGTAGCCGTAACCCTGCACACAGGCGGCCCAGGGCATTGGGTCGTTCTTCGCTGACACGGAGCAGCGGTGGAGTCCGGCAGCCCCCTGGGCGACTGAGCAGCCCTCTTCAGGAATGCACTGCTCACCTCCATGGCAAGAGGAAGGGGCTAGAAAAGGTGCCCTAAACATTGCCTGCTCCAGCCTTCCCTAGCCAGCTCACCGCGGCTGGAGGGGACCCTATACCAGCGGTCGAATCACAAAAGACAAAAAGAAGAAAACGAGGATAGTTCCTCTCAAATTGGGCGCATGGAATGTGCGC
>JAWQFJ010026574.1:7500-12782 GCA_034096865.1 Theodoxus fluviatilis | reverse complement strand
CTGTTGCTACTGTTGCTTCTTCTGCTGCTGCTGCTCTTGCTGTTGTTGCTGCTTCTGCTACTATTGCTTTTGCTATTGCTGCTGCCCTTGTAGTTCGTGCTGCTGCTGCTGTCGTGTTCTTCTTGGTGCTACTTTTGCTTTCTGCTCCTGCTGCTATTGTTGCTGCTTTTGTTTTCTGCTTTTGCTGCTACTGCTGCTTGTTCTTGTTGCTGCTGTTGTTTCTTTTGAAACTTGTGCTGCTAGTTTTGTCACTTATGCTAAGACCCTTGACACTGCTGCTGCTGTTCTGTTATTGACACCATGGCGAATGCTGTCAATACTGCTACTAGTGCTGTTATTGCTGCTGCTGCTGTTGCCGCTCACTCAAAGTGAGTTGATATTACTCCTGTCACAGCTCGTGGTGTTGCTGCTGCGATTACCTTTGGCATTGTTGTTGCTGGTGATGGTGGAGGCGGTGGTGGTATTCACGCCACTTTATTGCTGTTGCATGTTATGCTGATGTTTATTCTCCTTATGTTGTTAATACTGCCACTACTGCTGCTGCTGTTGCTGGTCCTGCTGGTGCTACCCCTGCTTTACCGCTATTTCTCTTCTACAGTTTCTTGATGTGATGAGATGTTTCGTAATGTGATGTGATGTGATGTGACGTGACGTGATGTGACGTGACCTGACCTGACCTGACCTGATGTGACGCGATGCGAGTCGATGCGATGCGATGCGATGCGATGCGATGCGATGCGATGTGATGCGATGCGATGCGATGTAAGATGATGCGATGTGACCTGGGGTAAGCAGATTTCAAGTGAGCTGATGTGAACCAATGTGATGTTACACACGATGAGGTGATGTTACATAAGGAAAGTAAGATGAGATGGGGGGCGACAAAGTGAGGCGACAAAACAGTTTGACAAAGACAAAGCTCTGAAATCCTGCAGAGGAGTCAGTCCCCTTCATTGACACACTTGTGACTTCACTGTGACTGCCATTGACAACGATGACATCAACACACCAATCGCCCTGATGAAGGACTTCGTACTGACGGTGAATCAAGCTTTAATGACTCAACAATTCTTTTTCACCCTTCTTTCACACGACACCCAATGGGTCGATGGGATGATGCGCTGGTGGCTAGTGGTGTGAGGCAGGAGGTGTGTGTGTGTGTGTGTGTGTGTGTGTGTGTGTGTGTGTGTGTGTGTGTGTGTGTGTGTGTGTGTGTGTGTGTGAGTGTGTGTGTGTGTGTGTGTGTGTGTGTGTGTGTGTGTGTGTGAGTGTGTGTGTGTGTGTGTGTGTGTGTGTGAGTGTGTGTGTGTGTGTGTGTGTGTGTGGTGAGAGAGAGAGAGAGAGAGAGAGAGAGAGAGAGAGAGAGAGAGAGAGAGAGAGAGAGGGAGGGGTTAAGGGAAGGGGGGTAGGGGCGGGGATAGCAGGGGACGGGTGCTCTGGGTGGGAAGGGATATAGAGGTGAGTTGGTTTGCCTCACCTCATTTCCCACGTGCTTTCTCTCCTACTCCAATCCTGCCCTTCGTTTCTTCATGGATCTATATATATATATATATATATATATATATATATATATATATATATATATATATATATATATATATATGTAGATCCATGGTTTCTTCGCCTCCCTCCTTCCTCCCCCTCCCTTTTATCTGACTCTCGCTCTTTCTCTACACACCCACGCTTTGCAGCTGCACTATCTCTCACTGCATGCACCCACTGACAACGTAAGGAATTTTGTTTTCAGTTCTGCATGGGTCAATCGGGGGAAGTCGCCGTTGTAAAGCAAAACTGTTCTGTTGAGGCCCCCACCCCCCACCCCACCCTTCCCCCTCACTCCCTCACCACCAGATCTTTAACAGAAAAAGACAGTTTTTTGTTGCTAGGGGAGCATGATGGAAGAAGATGTTTTCACGGTGTGGTATGGTATAAAGCCTTGTTATTGCGTCTTTGCTTTGTTTCTGTGGAAGGTCGAATTGATCGGGCGCCATGGTTGCAGTGCAAATCAACCCTGCAGCAAGCTGAGTCATCAGAAACGCGAGTTATGGGTTTGTTCATGTCAGAGAAGAGCAGGCAAACTTTCTAGAACTGCAACACACAGTTGGTATGAATTTAGATGAAGACAAATCATTGCTGTTTAACTCGATGTTGTGTGAGTTATTCATCATAACGGAACTGCAATGTACAAGGGAGCCACGCACGCAAGCATGAATGTTAATGTGCACACACACACACACACATGCACACTCACAGACACGCGTGCACACACACACATGCACGCAGGAGCATATGCATGCGCATGCACATACACGCACGCACACACACAAACGCATGCACACACACACACACACACTCTCTCTCTCTCACACACACACACACACACTCTCTCTCTCTCTCTTCTCTCTCTCTCTCACACACTCTCTCTCTCACTCTCTCTCTCTCTCTCTCTCTCTCTCTCTCACACACACACACACACACACACACACACACACACACACACACACACACACAGACTCACGCGCACACAGACAAACATGTACACACGAATACTTGGACGCATTCTTGTAACAAAAATTACATGATTGGTGGAATAAACAAGACACATACCAATCGCTCTATATCAACAACTTAAGGAAAAATTACTATTTAACGCACAAAAACACATCCAGGAACACCGTCCTGAATTTTTACTTTTGCACAGTTTATCGACAAACAAGGAGTGTCTACGTGTTTGGCATGTTCCTCGTTTTCACTGTCCACTCGCTTTCACTCGTGCATACGAGGATACATGCAGTAATGAAGCCAAGCCTGCTGTGCATACACGAGAAGATTTTTCAGGAAACGTTTTTCACTGGAGTGCATTCATTGGCCCACACAAGCTGCATTCAGCATAACAACAGCCTTTCCCCTCTACCACCCTTGAAAGGACGCGCCTTTTCATTGGTGAGGCTGGGACCTGCAGGACCTTGAGAAAGCAATAACTGGGTGAGTGCTCAAACGGATGTCTGCAGCAGATACGTGTGTACTTTCAGCATCATGGCCGACATTTTGAACCCACTGTGTTTGTCTGGGCGTAGCTTCCTCGCCCTTCTATGATGGTCGGTGGTAAGGTTGGAGTCAAGTAAGACGCAGGGGCGAAGTCGAGTTACTTTCGCTGAAATGGTCGTTATGGGCAACATTTCCGGACACAGTACCCGGGGTACTCTGTCCGATTTATTAAAAAAATGATTCTGAAATACTTCGGTAAAATTTATAAGTTTCATTTTTTCTGGGATGGTTTGTGCATGGATGAAGATGACTTTGGTGCCCAAAAAGAAAATCAAATGAAGGGGGTGTGGCTTTAAAAAGCTCATAAATTATAGGACAGAGTACCCCGGGTACTGTGTCCGGAAATGTTGCCCATAACGACCATTTCAGCGTTACTTTCCACTCTTTATTGGTCGTTGGTACAAACTCTTAGTAAGTGAACTTCTGGACCCGGGTGGTGAAATGGTCTCTCTCACCCAGATGGAATGCGGCCTGCTTAGGCAAGCACTGCAGCTTCTATTAATGGAGATGGACAAGAGCAGGTGCAAAAGGGAACCTGAAGGTTTACTTCCAGAGGACCCTCAAACAAAAAATGGAAGACAGGGGTCAGAGAGGCGCGGATGGGTGCTGACAATCTGGCTGTTCCGCAAACTGAGGGGAGCAGTTCACAAGCCGAGGGTCACACTAATGCAACGAGTGACTGACAGGGCAGCGACTGACAGGGCAGCTGCGACAACAATCAGACCACAGCTTACACAACGGATGAGGAAGGGGGGTTGGAGAGAGGTCTGACAGACAGAGAGACCTGACACACAGGCTAGAGGGTTGGGAAGAGACAGCAGCGAGGATAACTGAATAGAGAATGAGCACAGCAGATGTACAGTTCACTTGGTGATAGGTGCACCCTATCACACTTCGTAAAGACTATTCTTCTATGCAGGAAAAATGTTGTGTCCCCTGATGCATTGCATGTACTGCAAGAAAAGTGTGCATGAAAGTGTGAGTCCCAGACGTACTTGAGAAAGGCGTTGTGCAAGCCCTTCTTTCTCTATTAGGGCTTTTCTCCCGTCCACCGGTAGGTATCTATGGGTTTTCTGTGTTACAGGCTTTTCGGCAATGCTTTGTGCCTATCCTTTCTGTTAAAGGCCTGTCTGTCACTGAGCTCTATTATTTCATGCTTTGACCCCGTATTCTCTGTCTATCTCATATCCGACCAAGTGTGTTGACTCCCATTTTCAATGTTGATGCATCTAGTATTATACATATGTATTTGGAAAAAGAGATAAGAGCTGAAAGGAATTAAGAGGTGTGTATATGTGTGTGTGTGTGTGTGTTTGTGTGTGTGTGTGTGTGAGAGAGAGAGAGAGAGAGAGAGAGAGAGAGAGAGAGAGAGAGAGAGAGAGAGAGAGAGAGAGAGAGGAGAGAGACAGACTGACAGACAGACAGAGCAAATGTGCGGGGAGAGCGATATTTCATTACATCTTTGCGTAACTCGATCTCTTTTTGAAAGCCACTCACAACCATGCCTGCCTGAAGTAAGAGGGTCAAGAAGAAACGCATTAGTCTCCTAATGTCGAACACAACGTTGCACGAATGAGTGGTCAGGGTAATTGTGAGGTGGCAATGTCATTGACCTTGCAAGGTCGACTGCATGACTGTCCATTGAAAAAATGTGTTTCATTTTTATGCTCCCATGCTCGTCCCCCCCCCCCCCCCCCGCCCGCCCCCCCCCCCTTCAGTTTGCTCTCCTACGGCAGTTCAAGGAAAAGTCCTCTTTGAATACGAGGCCCAAGTGTCCAAAAGGTAGGCAGCATTCTATTCTGTTTTCTTTCCTTGGAACGATGATGCCAGAAAGAGCTGATCTTGCGCAGCTAGAGACGGTAAGTAGAGCCCATTGAATGAACACTGCTTTTGATAGCAGCAACAGTTGTAGTATGGTAGTGGTAGTAGTAATTGTTGTTGTGTTTAGTATTAGTGGAAGCAGTGGAGGAGCAGTAGTATTAGTAGTAAAAGTAACAGTATTGTGAAAGTAGTAGTAGTAGTAGTAGTAGTAGTAATAGTAGTAGTAGTAGTGGTAGTAGTAGTAGTAGTAGTAGTAGTAGTAGTAGTAGTAGTAGTAGTAGTAGTAGTAGTAGGAGGAGGAGGAGGAGGAGGAGGAGGAGGAGGAAGACGACGACGAGGAGGAGGAGGAGGAGGACAACGACGACGACGAGGAGGAGGAGGAGGAGGAGGAGGAGGAGGAGGAGGAGGAATAG
>JAWQFJ010026574.1:0-2500 GCA_034096865.1 Theodoxus fluviatilis | reverse complement strand
GTGTGAATGTGAGTCGTGAGAAAATGTAAACAAAAAGCAGATAAAAAGGGAAGACTGGCGCGTTGCTTAGCCTACTTATTTGGCAAATAATAGGCCGGCGTCAACATCTGTGAAACATTCTAATGCCTTTACATCTACTGTCATCATGTTGACACATGTTGACACCGGCCTATCCCCCCCCCCCCCCCCTTCCGTCCGCCTCACCCCACCCCACCCCACACCCCCGCAAGATCTTGCAAGGTTCCTGGCGTTAGCAACGCGAGCTGGCATGGGCGAAGAGCGTGGGAGGAACAAAATACACGCAGCAAGTAGGATGGGAAAGAGAGGTCAAAGTTGAGAAGTTGTGTGGGTGTGATGGTGGAAATGAGATGGGGATGGGGAGAAGGAGAGATTACGGTGAGGTTTTCAAAGTGGGAGAACATCTTCCACTGTCATCTGATACTTGCAACACTGCACGTTTTGCCCCTGCCTAAACAGACAGTGAATGGTGCAGACTCATACAACTTAAACGCTACCCCACGGATTCACTCTTTGCTAAGAGATACGTGCACGTTTCTTAATAGAATGTGCCCGGAACACTGCGCCTATCAGGTCGGAAAAATAGTACGAATTTTCGCCTAGAGGAGGCAGATGATGGGAGAAATAATCAGGTATTTTAGTGTTATGATTCGTCAACAGAAAATAGGATTATAGTCTGCTATTTGATTGCAGACTGATGACAGACCTCACTCTCGGAAATGCAGAAAGCTACCTATATCATTTCTATTCATCGCGGAAAATTACCACTGCATGGTTCTGTTGTAAGAGCATTGAAACCGCAGGATCAATACAGTGCAATTACATGAATTGTTTACAATAGCCGCTACCCCCTCCCCTCCACTCCCTACCGCAAATAATAACAAATACTTTTGGCTCAAAACCTCGTTGAGAAAGAAAGAAAGAAAGAAAGAAAGAAAGAAAGAAAGAAAGAAAGAAAGAAAGAAAGAAAGAAAGAAAAAGAAAGAAAGAAAAATAAATAAAGAAAGAAAGAAAGTTAGAAAGAAAGTAAGCAAGCAAGTAAGTCAGACAAACACCTTTGTGAGGAGGGATTTCCCCAAGTTACATCCGGTTCACGTGACGTCAGAGAGACACGGTTTCTTCGAAGAGGGGAAGTGACACAAAAGGTCACGTGCAGAAATCGAGCAACAGGGTGAGTACCCTGGTCATGCCTGTTCAGGAGATCGAGTGCTCGCGAGCGCTCGCCATGCCCGCATCCTGGATAGGCCTTTCTGCGCCTTCTCGTCAAGCAGCAAGTGGTGAAAGTGGCAATATTAGTTGCAGTAACGGCAGTAGAAACTGCTATCGGTGTTCTCCACTCCCCCAAAACCCTCTGCTCAGGAGGCAATCACAGCGATCGCTCGCGAGCGCTAGCCTTCCTGAACAGGTTTTTGGCTTATGCTGGTCATGTAAGTAGCCTTGGCTCTCACAGGAAGTGCAGTCACTTCCGACCTCGCTGTTGCGGATTGTGCAAACACAGGCTCGAACTTCAGACGAAACTGCCCGCCACTCCGCTTCAAAACAACCCCTTGCCTGCATTTCCACCACCCCCGCCTAACACCCCCTTCCTCCCTACAAGCACACGACACTTCCGCCGCTGCACCCACAGTGCAAATATCTCGTCCAGATTGCAAACAAACACACACACACACACACACACACACACACACACACACACACACACACACACACACACACACACACACACACACACACACACACACACACACACTCAGGTGTTTTGCCACTAAGTCTGCAGACCACGAGTGACCTATTTCCATGACGCGGATGCCATTACGTCACTGCTGCAGGGGAGAGTACATTCCTCTGCACTCTAGTGGGTCAGCACAGGCACTGGTGCAGGTGTGGCCAGTTGTCGACAAGAGTAGGCGCCCTACTCGAAACAGTTGGGGAAACTCCCTGACGTCATTCTTTTCTCTTGTTTGTCACTCTTGTGAACAGGGCGTGCTTTTGTTCTTGAGAAATAACGCGACCTTGAAAGCTGACAATCGGACTGAAAACTCTACGGAATGGTTGTAGGATGAGAGGAGCGAAAGATAGAGACAGAGAGAGAGAGAGAGAGAGAGAGACAGAGAGAGAGACAGAGAGAGAGACAGAGAGAGAGACAGAGAGAGAGAGAGAGAGAGAGAGAGAGAGAGAGAGACAGAGAGACAGAGAGAGAAAGAGAGACAGAGAGAGAGAGAGAGAGAGAGACAGAGAGAGAGAGAAAGAGAGACAGACAGAGAGAGAGAGAAAGAGAGACAGAGAGAGAGAGAGAGAAAGAGAGACAGAGAGAGAGACAGACAGACAGAGACAGAGAGAGAGAAAGAGACACAGAGAGAGAGAGAGAAAGAGAGAGAGAGAGACAGAGAGAGAGACAGAGAGAACGAACAACGAACAAATGGTTTATTGTGGGGGCTCCAGTCATACAATGACATACAGCACAAAGTTTAAGCAATCTTAC
>JAWQFJ010026571.1:25000-33199 GCA_034096865.1 Theodoxus fluviatilis | reverse complement strand
TTGGCACTATTGAAAGCAAACTAAATCTAATCGACAAAACAACATATCAGTTTGTGAGCAAATCGAAACAATCAACATGAAGTACATCGTCAAAGAAATGTTTGCTGAATTCGTGTGAGTGCTGACGTGTGTCTGTAAGTGCCTGTTCCTTTCCTCTCTCTCTCTCTCTCTCTCTCTCTCTCTCTCTCTCTCTCTCTCTCTCTCTATATATATATATATATATATATATATATATATATATATATATATATATATATATCTTTCTCTCTCTGTGAAGATGTAGACTAAAGTTCGAGCTGTGGGGCGCTCGAGGCTTGATAGTAGAAGGGCGCAGGTATGAGACAAATCGTAGCTGCTTCCACAAATTCATTTACCCATTGTACAGGAGCTCCTGGCTTTTCCGAGGCCTGATGATAATGGCCTGCACCAACATAATAGTAGACCATGGTGGCAGTGGTCCCTCCTTCTCTCGTGTGCCGGTCTTCCTTAACAAGGGGATGCACGGACCTCACAGAAGCCAGGGTTGGATTGTTTCTCAGATCCTAACTCTGGTTCCTGAGTTCGTGCTTAAATTTGGAAGAAAAGAGAGATTACTTAATTTAACTCGCTTTGAAATTACTTCTTACAAATGTTGTCTCATTCGGCATAACACAGTCTATTGAGTGAATCATATGCAGTTGAAAGTAGCTGTCTTACTTGAGAGAAAATATCACATTTATAGTCAGAATGTTACAGTTCGGATGCAAGAGTGGGGGAACGGTTCACTAACCTCGGGTCACGCTAATCTGAGAAGTGATTGAAAGGGGCGGCTGAACCAACTATCAGACCACAACAGAAAAGTCCCAGAGCGGTCAATGGTGAGCTTGCATTACACACAAAGATCGGAGTGGGTGGGTGGGGTGGGTGGTGTTGAAGAGATATCTGTCACACGAGAGGTCTGACACACAGGATGGTGAAGTTGGAAGAGACACAAGCAAAGATAATTAGAATAGAAGACGAACACAGCAAATGTACAATACACTTCTCTCTCTCTCTCTCTCTCTCTCTCTCTCTCTCTCTCTCTCTCTCTCTCTCTCTCTCTCTCTCTCTCTCTGTGTGTGTGTGTGTGTGTGTGTGTGTGTGTGTGTGTGTGCTGCGGGCATTTATATGAACGATAAGGCATGTCTGCACATGTTAGTGCGCGCGTGCGTGTACATGTGGATACATCTGTGCATGTGTCAGATCTCGGATTGAAATAATGGAGTGACGAAAGACACAAGTTCATCATTACTCGATGCCAGCCGGAAAGCAGACTGGACTAAATTCCAGCTCATTGCATCACTTCCGCCTTAATTGGCTCCGTGCAGCTGCCAGGCATGATGCAACAAGATGTGATTCATCATCCCACACACTCAGTACACACTACACAGTAAACAGGTCACAGGACAGTGTGTCACATAAAGTTGGGGCCGCTGAATGTCCCCCTCGTCAGCTGGACCCCATGGCTACTGAGTGTTGGGGGGGCCCCGCTGCTCCAGTAACACAGACTGGGGCCACCTGAAGCAGGTCAGGTGGAAGAATGGGTACATCAGCCCTAGAACCAGGGATGCATTCAGCCCTCTCATCGAACTTTATCTAGAGCTACATTTCACATAATTATAACGTCGTTCAGGCATAGTTAGCTTCAGTTGAGAACCAACTACTCCGCGCCTTCGCAGTGACTACAGAGTTGAAGCTTGAACGAGCTCCAGATATAGGATACAAGATTCTTTGTAAAAGTAGTATTTCCACCTCTGTACAGAATACATTGCGCAGCACAAAGGACATAGCTTGCTCAACACAGTGTATTGGAGACGTTCTACATAGAACGCAGTCCAAAACACAATCTACACAGTGCACAGAAGGAAAATCACAATGCTCTGAGCATTCTGCATAGAAGATAAATTAGTGCATACAGCACTGTATACATATGACAGCACGTGCAACACTGCACCCGGTACAGCAGACACAGGCACAGTGCACAGTGCACATGCAGTATGTAGAATACGTACCCAAAACTCTTGTTTTAGAAAACACTGCGCAGGAGAGAGATCAGAGTACACAGAAAGCTGTACCCACCACGTGGTGTGCAAAACACAGTACACAGAACACAATATAAAGAATACTGTGCACAGAACGGTACCCAGAACTAATGTTAAGGACACAGTACACATTCCACTACAGAGAACACAGCACACAGAACTCAATACTGAGAACAGCATGTACCACACATGTCACAGCACTGCACGTACTTCGTTCATCCTGTGTTACACGATGCCTGCGCGCAGTCATTAGGGCGGGGCACGAACACAGTATACTGAAAACAGTACACAGAAACGTACACAAAACACAGCATACAGAACAGAGTACACAGAACACAGTATAAAACACAGCACACAAAAACGTACACAGAACACAGTATACATATCACAGTACACAGAACACAGTATAAAACATAATACACAAAACTATACACAGAACAGAGTGCACAGTCCACAGTACACAGAACACAGCTTACAGAACAGGGTGCACAGAACACAGTATAAACGCAGCACATAGAAACGTACACAGAACACAGTTTACAGATCACAGTGCACAGGACACA
Organism: Theodoxus fluviatilis; assembly: GCA_034096865.1. NCBI lineage: Eukaryota > Metazoa > Mollusca > Gastropoda > Cycloneritida > Neritidae > Theodoxus > Theodoxus fluviatilis. The sequence goes on along the minus strand of JAWQFJ010026571.1, from coordinate 30,576 downwards.
GTATAAAACACAGTACACAAAACAATACACAGAACAGAGTGTGCAGTCCACAGTACACAGTACACAGAACAGAACGCACTGCGCACGACGCAACACTGCATCCTGTGTTACACAGTGCATGTGCGCACAGTCATCCTGTTTCGCAGTGCATGTGCACACAGTCATTAGGGCGGCGCCCGATATGCTTCGGCTTGACACGAGTACAGTAGTTTTGCCTCAAATCATGAGAGCATAGCATTTTAACAGCCTTGTACTGCTGTTCCTTTTGTTCCTCTTCCTCTAACTCCCCTAGCCCTTGATCTTCCTCCATCTGTTCCCACCTTCCCATCCTTCTGTTTTTCCTTTTCTTGCTCCTATTCCTGCTCCTGCTCCTACCTCTCCTACTGCTCCTCTGCCTCCTGTCCTTTCCTCTGTCTCTCCTCCCCCCCCCCCCCCATCCTCCTCCTCTTCCTCTTCCTGTTTATCCTCCTCCTGTTTATCCTCCTCCTCCTGTTTATCCTCCTCCTCCTGTTTATCCTCCTCCTCCTGTTTATCCTCCTCCTCCTGTTTATCCTCCTCCTCCTGTTTATCCTCCTCCTCCTCCTCCTCCTCCTCCTCCTCCTCCTCCTCCTCCTCCTCCTCCTCCTCCTCCTCCTCCTCCTCCTCCTCCTCCCCCTCCTCATCTCATCCAATTCCTAACTCCTACCTGATAGACTGAGGAGCTACAGGTTTTCATCTATCTGCTTTGATTGAAGGCACCTGGTCTCACTCCCAAAGTCGTTGATTATCACAGTTTGTCGTTGTTGCTGTCATCTTCGCTTGTCGTCGTTATCGCTTTTTTGTCGTTGCTGTTGCTGTGGTTGTTGTTGTTGTTGCTGCTGCTGCTGTCGTCGTTGTGTTGTTGCTGTGGTTGTGGTTGTTCTTGTTGTTGAGGAAGTGTATGCTCCAAACAATGATGCTGATGACAGGTGTCGTGTACCATCAAAGACGATATCGAACACTGTCGCAGATCACTGCAAACATTACCAATTGAATAAATCCACTGATGCGCCTGATTCACTGCTAGTCTTCATTGCCACTTTTCATATCAAACGACACATGCACTTCTTAATGATAAATGTGTGGGGTTTGGGAGTGGGGGAGTTGGGGGTGGGGGGTGGACTTAAACTAGAATTTACGATTAACCTACCTGAATTCGCCAAATGCACGAGAGACACAAAGGGTGACAGTCTGACTAAATCACAAACCAATCAACCTCTGACACCAATTTCTACAAGCAGAGCAATATATGTGTCCTGGGAATCGAAATGTCCCATTGTATTGCTGGTAAAACATTATATATGTGAATGAGCACTTCAGCTGTACGCGCCACTTGCTACTAACTAGAGCGAACTGAACGCCAGGTGTAGGTTTATAGTGTCACAGTTGTTGACAAACTGCCACATGTCACCGAAGAAGTTTTCTGACCCTGTAATGATGAAGGCATTTCCAAGGCCTGGGTGTGGCGCACATGACGCAGGCAGACGCACAGGAAAGGAGGGGGATGGGGTGGGGGTGGGGGTGGAGGGATGAGGGTAGGGGTGGGGGTATGGGGGTATGGGTGGGGGACGGAAACAGGAGAGGAAAACTGGTGGTGTGGGTTTGGGGAGTGGGTGTGCTCACCTGACTGCTTAAGGGTAGTGAGGTTGGGGGTTGGGGGGCGGAGTTAGGGGGTTGGGGATGAGATGGGAAAACGGGTGGTGTTGGTTTGGGGAATAACATGGTCACCTCACTATTCAACTAGGGGGGGGGGGGGGGGGGGGGTAGGGGGCGAAGAAGGTTGAGGGGAAGGGGCAATATGTAGTGTGAGGGTGAAGGGAGGCAGGAGTAATGTGAGTGCCTGGGCTCTCTCTGATAATCCTTGCACATGGGGTTCGAAGTCCGTTCGGCCGTTACAACCATGGCAGCCGGAGGGGTGGGGATGAATTAGCTACATACATATATGATGGTGGGGGAGTAATGGTGTTTCCTGAAAAGTCCTGGGCCGGCCACTGACCGCTAAGAGGCCGTATTTATCAGCTGCAGCGCGTGTAGCCTCCAGTGGGATCAACATCCAGCTCTGCTTTGTTCGCCTCGGAGGCAGAGCACGTTTGCCCGCCCTGCCTAGTCCCGAAGGCCTCAGTGTAAACACGCCTGCCACAAAGGTCAGCAATGGTTCAAATGTCAAACCTGCTCAGACAAGCCAGTGAAGAGAGTGGCAAGCGCTATAGAAGTTCAAGCACGACGCCTCCTCAAAAGCAGCTCACGCTTTGATGGGCTTGAGCCTTTGTAGGGACTGGTGATATCAGGTGTAAACACTGCCATGCCGGGGCGCCGTGTGTTTATGAAAGACGCCGTACCTTGACTAGATGACCGAGTCTTGGTTTTGCCTGACCGATGAGGACAGATTAAGACGGGCCAGGAAAACAGTGGAGATCGAGAGGAGATGCGGTTGGGTCATTGCCCTGCTTTGGCCCAAGTGGCTGCGTGTGGATGGATTGAACGGAGCCGATTCCTTGTAGAGCTGGTGGGCGCGCTTGTACTTGTATTCCTGCTGTGCGTGGTTTGCTGCTCGCCGCGCTTTCGTTCAGTCATTTCCCAGGGCATTGCCCAATCCGCCATTTTCAAATCCTTTGCCATTACCCCCCCCCCTCCCCAGACCCCTCCGTCCAACGACGCCTTCACATCCAATCCTCAACCCACCCTGTACTTGGCATGATCTTATTGCACTGAGTCTTTAAAATGAGTTTCCTTTGCTCTTGCACCTGGCCACCGTCAGGAACTGATGACGGTCCCTTTCTCTTCTGTCACGTCTTGCTTCTTCAAACCTAGCTCTTCCTCTCTTTGAGGCGTCTTGACCATCATCTATCTTGCGCGTCGTCCGAGGATCAATGCCGACTCTGTAGTTGAATGAGGCAGACACGCTTACACATGCCTCAAGGAACTCTTTCGTTTGCATAGATCTCCTGCTGCTGCTCAGCTTTCCATAGGCGAGAGCGCATTCCTTTTGGCTTGACCTCGTTTGGACAGGGTCGTTGATCTGTCGGACTATTTTCCCCTTTCAACTGACCTGTTTCCTCGGACGTTGCTCCGTCCTGTCCAACAGGCCACTGACCGATACGGCAGGCGGAAGACAAGCAGTGTAGCGGTCAAAATAGTTTCCCGGTGAAAACAGTTTCCGGAAGTCATCGCAGAGTTATCTGCTCGGCTCTCTCTTTATGCGATTTACCGCTCCTGCACGTGTTCTTCGCATGGAATATATCCCGACAAACGACGCATTAGTTGTTTTACGAGTTTTTGTGTTTTTGGTGCATTTGTGTAGTTTAACACATAATGTAGCGTTCAAAAAAGTTTTTCCCCGTGCCGGAAATAATATGGGAGTCACCTCCCTGTAGTCTATTTTTAGTCTGGTTTTATAAAACGCGACCGTTGACTGACTTCGCACGCCCGGGGAGTTATGCTAAGATCCGGCCGCGTTAATATATCTGCGTTTTGTGACAAACGTCTTCCTCGGCGGTACTGTACTCCATGCACCTTAATGGTCCGCGTGATTCGGGTGTAACCTTAAGCTAAACGACGTTCCGAATGTTTCCGACTTCGACCATTTCAGCAGCGCCAATAAACGTCGTTAGCTTAAGATTACACCCGAATCACGCGGACCGTTAAGGTGCATGGAGTACAGTACCGCCGAGCAAGACGTTTGTAACAAAACGCAGATATATTAACGTGGGCGGATCTTAGCATAACTCCCCGGGCGTGCGAAGTCAGTCAGGCGGAGTGGCGGGTGCCGTCTCTTTTTAGAGTTGAATTCTCAGTACGTCCCGAGCAGATAACTCTGCGATGACTTCCGGAAACTGTTTTCACCGGGAAACTATTTTCACCGCTACAAGCAGCATGGCCGTTGGGTTTTTGCTAATATTATAGGCATGATTCACTGCTCCCCTAACGGTCTGACCCAAGACGCCTGTCACTAGAAATAACATCTTGACTTGACTTGACTTTTACGACGTTTGAGGCCTTTTGTGAGGCCTGTTCGACGTTCCATGTGATAAACTAACTTTGCTGCAATGCGTGGTGGGCTAACTACTAGATCTATTGCATATTTTGGCATTCTGGTGTGTAGAGGGTGGGGAGATCTTTCCAGTGTTCGTCGAGTGCAACTTTGAAGTCATGGACTGAGGCAGCTGTGACAACTGCATCTGGTAGGCTATTCCAGGTTTTGATGATACGTTGTGAGAAGAAGTTCTTCCTGATGTTCAGCCGAAAACTGTCTTTATGGATTTTCAGCGAGTTTCCACGCAGATCAGTGTTGCTGGACAGCTTGTCCATTCACACGAGTTCTCTTTACAGAATGGAGGTTTGCGGCCGGAAGTGCTTTGCAGAAGAGAGAGCGACGTGGGGCGTTCGTGGCATTTGGTGCAGAAGCACGAAGGATGTGCGTGTTGTTTGCCATTCGGCGCAATGATGAAACAGAAAAACCGTGGGGCTTGTTGAGGACGAAAACACCAGGATACGACCTTCAGCTCATTGTGGAACTGGACACAGATCCGTTTGAAGATAACTAGAGAGACCCCACCTCACTTGAAACTGTGGTCTACAGAGAGCATTGAACGTTTGGGTGAGTGAGCAAGCGAGAGAGAGAGAGAGAGAGAGAGAGAGAGAGAGAGAGAGAGAGAGAGAGAGAGAGAGTGCGAGTGTGCTTGTGTGTGTACAGGCACACAAGCACACACTCTCATATACATACATACATACACACACAACATTCATATGCATATGCACGCACACGCACACGCACACGCACACACACACACACACACACGCACGCACGCGCGCGCGCACACAAACAATTGTTCCACCTACACCATTTTCTGCCCGTCTGTCTGTTTTCCCCATCCTCCCCTCTTCTCCCAAACCCAACCCCTCTCACCTTCCTAAGAAAAAAGATTGTCGGATGCGTGATGATCTGCCAACATTTCCTTCTGATGAAGTGACAGCTAATTGATGATGTGGCAAAAGCATGTTACACGTAAATTATTCATAAAGTAGCAGGATTTTTCCTGATCATAAATCCTGTTCCGGGGCCAGTCTGTCTTGCTCGTCCTTTCCCCAGGGAACTGTCGGCTCCGCTACGTGACAAAACTGGTCTGACCAGCGCAACCTCTTCTCTACCAGCTATGGCTCCTGACCTCTTAGAGTTATTTGGCAAGCCATCCAATTGGCTTTGTAGATGCGTGTTCACGAATAAGACAGTAATTACATCTCGTAAACCTGCCCACACCCCTTTCCTCGCACAGGCCTTCAGCGTGGCTCCAGCGACGAATATTAATGCGATATGTCAGAGTTCATGACAGTGTTAGGCGTTGGCACACACAAACACATAAACCCCCTCCTCTCCCCCCTTTCCCTCCTATGTGCACCCTTAACGTCCCCACCCACCCTCTCCACCCAATATCCATTCTCTTTGTGGACGTCCACCTCTCTCTCACAGGCCACCCAAAATTACAACCGCTCACCCTGCACGTAATTATCGTGCCTGCGAACTCCGCCATTCTCGGCTCAGTGACAACGCTTGGAAAAGT
>JAWQFJ010026571.1:10000-17500 GCA_034096865.1 Theodoxus fluviatilis | reverse complement strand
CAGTTGATTGGTTCCATCTTTCTTGATCTAAAGAAAGAGTTTGACATGGTTCATCATGACATTTTAATTGAAAAATTATCACAATATCAAAATAGTTGTAACACGGTGAAATTATTTTTATCATTCTTAAAATACTGACAGTAGTATGTCTATTTCAATGGACATGCTTCTTTTTGTGGCCATTTACAAGTGGGTGTGCCACAAGGTTCTGTCTTAGGTCCTCTTCTGTTCTGCCTATTCATCAATGACCTATCATTACATATCTCTGATAAAGAGGTTACATGTGATATGTTTGCTGATGATGTAACACTTTCAACCTCAGGTGTCAGGACTGAATGTGCGGCAGTAATACTTCAAGGAAGCCTGGATGAAATACGTTCCTGGTGCTCTTCGAATCATATGGTCATTAATCCTTCTAAAACAAAATATATGGTGATAACTACGAGACAAAAATATCAAATATATCCTTTATCTCTTCCTCTTGTTTTTGATTCTTTGAGAATCGAAAAAATTGTTGAGCACAAAGTTCTTGGTGTAATAATTGATGATCATTTAGGATGGCAATCACACATTGATTATATTTGTAAAAAAATATCAATTACTCTATTTCTTCTCTCCAAATTAAGACATATTGTTGACGTTTAAACTTGCAAAATATTCTTCCATGCTCATATCTTATCTCACGTTAATTATGTGTCAACAATTTGGGATGGCTGAAGTGACGCTAACTTGAAAAGGCTGAAGTCATTGTATCGAAGAGCCTCTAAGCTTATGATAATGGATAGTTCACTATCTACAAATGACAAAATGAAAACTTAACATATTGCCTTTTCATAAGCATTTACCGTCTCCATCTGTGTGTGGTTCGGAGGTGCCACCCAACAGCAGAAAGACAAGCTGGAGCGTGTCGTGCGCACTGCTGGCAGGATCATCGGCCGTGATCTGCCCTCCCTAGCCTCTATCTACGCCCAGCGCATAGTGCGCAAGTCCTGTAAGATTGTGGCGGACCCCTCCCATCCTGCTTGTCCCCTCTTCCAGCTCCTTCCCTCTGGCCGTTGTTTCAGGTCCCTCAAAACGCGCACATGCCATTTTCAGAACTCGTTCTTCCCCACGGCGGTGATGGAGCTCAACGCTGTCCAGAACCCCCCAGGCAGCTTTGCCGCCGCTGATCCTGTCGGCGGTGCGCACACACTTCTCCACATCTGTGACAGTGACACTCTCTCTTTTGCGCTTCCTCTGGGATATACGGACTGCTACTGAGTGTAGGGGGGGGGAGGGGGGTTGTTGGTCTTCTTGTAGCTTTCACTTGTGTAGGGTTGCTTTTGTATTGTTCTATTGTATTCTTTTGTGTGGTGACGGGGGGTGGGATGGTGGGGTGTGTGTGTGTGTGTACGTCTTAGTGGTCGTGTCTCTGTCCATATGTATTATTTATTGTCTTTATGTATTCGTTAGTCACTTAAAAAAGGGGGGGGGGGGTGTTATTATTCTTAGTTTGTACCTCTATTGTCAACAGTTCTTACATAGTAACTTTAACTGTTCATTGTATATTGCCCCATTTACCAGTTAACCCTTTTGGTTTCAGGTGCAGTCTTATCTCTTGTCTGTGTGCAGCTGCGAGTGTGGCGTGAGTGAGGTACATAGGGAAATGCCCATATGTTTTTTTGTATAAACGGCGTGTTAGGGTGTGTAAGCGATGCATGTGTTTGGCTTTTTGTTTTGTTTCTTTTAGCCTTCATCACTTAGTTTTCCTCGTGCTCATTTTTTAAATGATGTCACTTGGCGAAATAAATTACTGTGAACTGTGAATAAATGTGTCTTAATGAAAATAATTAATTATTATGATGTGCCTGATTATTTGATAAACTTATTCCAATATTGAAACATTCGTGTACATAACTTTATAATACCACAACCTAGGAGTGATTTGTTTAAACATAGCCTATCTTATTCAGGGGCTACTATGTGGAACACACTATCCAATTCTCTAAATATTGCGAAATCTTTAGAGAAATTTAAATTGAAACTACATACTTTTCTTATGCAGTCATCCTAGATACTTTCATCTTATTCTAAATTCACTTTGTGGCTATTTTCAACGAGGTATTTCGTTACCATGAATTGATTGTAACCTGTGTTATTGTGTGAATTTTGTGTGGGATAGAGGGTGGGTGAGTGGGTAGGGGTGGGGGATAGGATTGGATTTGTTTGTTTGTTTTCTTGTTTTAACAAGGGCTGGATGTAAGATAGGCAGTTATGCCTAATTCATGTATTTCCCTTGAAAAATAAAGTGTAATCAATCTCTCTCTCTCTCTCTGGCAAACCCATGATGGACAAGTCTGGTTCTTACCCTGATGGTGTGCACTTGCTGAGCTCTGTGCGCCGAGTGTCCCAGAGTCTGAGACAGCTGTCCATGCCGGCTGAGGCCAGCAGGGAGCCCTGCTGGTTGAAGCTGAGGTTGGTGACGGTGTCTGTGTGGCCTGAGAACTCCTTCAGCAACTGCCCGTTGCGCAGGTCACAAATGCGTACTTTTCGATCCTCACCTGCAACAGAGTTTGCAGCATAAAAACTGGGCATGAATGAATGAATGAATGATGTTTTACAGTCTATCGGTTTTTGTTGGGTATGTACGGCCTTTGACTACAAAAATCACTTGAGCCGATACAGAGTAAGAACAAGTCAAGTCTATATCTCCCTGTTCACTTGCCTTTCATGATTCTCATAAGGAAGGCATGGTAGGTCTTTTCTTATACCCAACCCCAAGGGAAGCCAAACTGGGCAGAAGTGAGAAAAAAACAACAACAGTGTGTGCGTGTGTGTGTGCGTGCATGCGTGCGCGTGCGTGCATGCATGAGAGAGAGAGAGAGAGAGAGAGAGAGAGAGAGAGAGAGAGAGAGAGAGAGAGAGAGAGAGAGAGAGAGAGAGAGAGAGAGAGAGAGAGAGAGAGAGAATTTACAACATTGGCATCATCAAGGTAGAGCAGCAATTTCAGCAGCAGCAGCAGCAGCAGCAAGGAGTGAAGCTACAAGAAGAGCAGCAGGAGCCACAGCAAGAAGAGCAGCATCACCACCAGCAGCAAGAACAGCAACAGCAGCAGCAAGAACAGCAACAGCAGCAGCAAGAACAGCAAGATGAACAGGAGGCTGCACAAGCAATGAGGACAGTATCAGAAGCAACAAAAACAGCAAGGACAGTACCACAAGAGCAATAGCACTGAGAACAGCAACTGCAGCAAGAGCAGCAAAAACACAATCCACAGAGCCATAAGAGCACATGCAGCAGCAGCAACAACTGAACAAGAGCAGCAACAGCAGCAGTACAGCAACAGCAGCAGCAACAACTGAACAAGAGCAGCAACAGCAGCAGTACAGCAACAGCAGCAGCAAGTACAGCAACAGCAGCAGCAAGTACAGCAACAGCAGCAGCAAGTACAGCAACAGCAGCAGCAAGTACAGCAACAGCAGCAGCAAGTACAGCAACAGCAGCAGCAAGTACAGCAACAGCAGCAGCAAGTACAGCAACAGCAGCAGCAAGTACAGCAACAGCAGCAGTACAGCAACAGCAGCAGCAAGTACAGCAACAGCAGCAGCAAGTACAGCAACAGCAGCAGCAAGTACAGCAACAGCAGCAGTACAGCAACAGCAGCAGCAACAACTGAACAAGAGCAGCAACAGCAGCAGTACAGCAACAGCAGCAGCAAATACAGCAACAGCAGCAGCAAGAACAGCAAGATGAACAGGAGGCTGCACAAGCAATGAGGACAGTATCAGAAGCAACAAAAACAGCAAGGACAGTACCACAAGAGCAATAGCACTGAGAACAGCAACTGCAGCAAGAGCAGCAAAAACACAATCCACAGAGCCATAAGAGCACATGCAGCAGCAGCAACAACTGAACAAGAGCAGCAACAGCAGCAGTACAGCAACAGCAGCAGCAACAACTGAACAAGAGCAGCAACAGCAGCAGTACAGCAACAGCAGCAGCAAGTACAGCAACAGCAGCAGCAAGTACAGCAACAGCAGCAGCAAGTACAGCAACAGCAGCAGCAAGTACAGCAACAGCAGCAGCAAGTACAGCAACAGCAGCAGCAAGTACAGCAACAGCAGCAGCAAGTACAGCAACAGCAGCAGCAAGTACAGCAACAGCAGCAGTACAGCAACAGCAGCAGCAAGTACAGCAACAGCAGCAGCAAGTACAGCAACAGCAGCAGCAAGTACAGCAACAGCAGCAGTACAGCAACAGCAGCAGCAACAACTGAACAAGAGCAGCAACAGCAGCAGTACAGCAACAGCAGCAGCAAGTACAACAACAGCAGCAGCAAGTACAGCAACAGCAGCAGCAAGTACAGCAACAGCAGCAAGTACAGCAACAGCAGCAGCAAGTACAACAACAGCAGCAGCAAGTACAGCAACAGCAGCAGCAAGTACAGCAACAGCAGCAGCAAGTACAGCAACAGCAGCAGCAAGTACAGCAACAGCAGCAGTAAGTACAGCAACAGCAGCAGCAAGTACAACAACAGCAGCAGCAAGCACAGCAACAGCAGCAGCAAGCACAGCAACAGCAGCAGCAAGTACAGCAACAGCAGCAGCAAGTACAGCAACAGCAGCAGCAAGTACAGCAACAGCAGCAGCAAGTACAGCAACAGCAGCAGCAAGCACAGCAACAGCAGCAGCAAGTACAGCAACAGCAGCAGCAAGTACAGCAACAGCAGCAGCAAGTACAGCAACAGCAGCAGTAAGAAATAAGAAGAGGTAAATGGGGTCATACAGCCTATCAACCTTTCTAGCAGGCTATGTGATACCATTGATCATGAAAATTACAAGCATAGGTAAGAAAAAAAGAAGTAGTGGATAAGCTAACATGGGGGAAAAAGGGGGTTGGTAGGTCAACAAGAACTTTCTCCCCCTTTTTTTCTCTCCTTTTTCAAAGAGGCCAGAATGAATATAAAGCAAACTTTCTATCCTAAAAACACGTTTTTAAAAACCCTATAGAGTGGATTTACTGAGTGCTCATAGGGCAGGAAAGATGGGGCAGCATACAGTCCGTTGTTTACCACCAATTTATTTCTTTACATGTTCCTTCTTCTCCTTTTTTGCATGATAAAAAAACAAAACAAGTTTAGAGTCAGCAGAAAAAAAGGTTGGTCAGGTTACCATAACCACAACAATATTTGGGGGGCCTTAGAGTAAGAGATGGATGGATAGATGGAGTGAGTTTTACTGCCTATCAGTCTTTGTAGGGTATGCAAGGCCATTAAGCACGAAAATGACTAGAATAGTTCCACATAAGTGCAATTCAAGTCATGATGTTCCCATTTATTTGAGTAGGGAGACACTGAGGGTCTATTCTTTTAACCCCCAACTCTTAGGAGGACTTAGAGTAAGAGCAAAGCAAGAATTTATTTCCTTCGTTGTTCACCTCTTAGGAAGAAGACACAGTGGGTCTATTCTTACCCCCAACCCACACAGGGCAGCAGTAAGAAATGCAATGACAAGAGCAGTAAACATTACAGCAAGAATAGTGCACAAACAGCATCACCAGCAACTACTGCAAGAGCAGCAACTACTGCAAGAGTAGCAAATACAGCAAGTGCAGCAACTACTGCAAGAGCAGCAACTCCTGCAAGAGCAGTAACTACTGCAAGAGCAGCAACTACTGCAAGAGCAGCTACTACTGCAAGAGCAGCTACTACTGCAAGAGTAGCAAATACAGCAAGAGCAGCAACTACTGCAAGAGCAGCTACTACTGCAAGAGCAGCTACTACTGCAAGAGTAGCAAATACAGCAAGAGCAGCAACTACTGCAAGAGCAGCAACTACTGCAAGAGCAGTAACTCCTGCAAGAGCAGTAACTACTGCAAGAGCAGCAACTACTGCAAGAGCAGCTACTACTGCAAGAGCAGCTACTACAGCAAGAGCAGCAACTACTGCAAGAGCAGCTACTACAGCAAGAGCAGGAACTACTGCAAGAGCAGCTACTACAGCAAGAGCAGCTACTACTGCAAGAGCAGCTACTACAGCAAGAGCAGCTACTACTGCAAGAGCAGCTACTATAGCAAGAGCAGCTACTACTGCAAGAGCAGCTACTACTGCAAGAGCAGCTACTACAGCAAGAGCAGCTACTACTGCAAGAGCAGCTTCTACAGCAAAAGCAGCTACTACAGCAAGAGCAGCTACTACAGCAAGAGCAGGTACTACAGCAAGAGCAGCTACTACTGCAAGAGCAGCTACTACTGCAAGAGCAGCTACTACTGCAAGAGCAGCTACTACAGCAAGAGCAGCAACTACTGCAAGAGCAGTAACTACAGCAAGAGCAGCTACTAAAGCAAGAGCAGCTACTACTGCAAGAGCAGCTACTACTGCAAGAGCAGTAACTACAGCAAGAGCAGCTACTAAAGCAAGAGCAGCTACTACAGCAAGAGCAGCTACTACTGCAAGAGCAGCTTCTACAGCAAAAGCAGCTACTACTGCAAGAGCAGCTACTATAGCAAAAGCAGCTACTACTGCAAGAGCAGCTACTACAGCAAGAGCAGCTACTACTGCAAGAGCAGCTTCTACAGCAAGAGCAGCTACTACTGCAAGAGCAGCTACTACAGCAAGAGCAGCTACTACAGCAAGAGCAGCTACTACTGCAAGAGCAGCTACTACTGCAAGAGCAGCTTCTACTGCAAGAGCAGCAACTACAGCAAGAGCAGCTACTACAGCAAGAGCAGGAACTACAGCAAGAGCAGGAACTACAGCAAGAGCAGGAACTACTGCAAGACCAGTGTCACGACTCAAATATGTGGTGGAACTTTAAATTCACTTCCGGTCCTTTTAAAAACTGACATGATGCACCTTTACGTGTTTTGCAGTGTCAGCGCTTGCTGACTGCATTTAATTTTTAACAGTTTCGCACGTGCAATTCAAGTCACCCTGAGGCAGCATGTGCACAACATTTTCATTGTGCGTGAATGGACCCAATATAAAGGGTCGGGTTTTTTTCCTATCAGGGGATTGGGGGTTGGAACAGCATTTCGTCGGTTACTGAGTGTGTGGTTCTTTTCTGAGCAGTGTCTCAGGGGGCCGTTGTGCCCGGTTGGCAAGACCTGGTTTTGGCTTGCCGGTCTCTTTACTGGTGTTGTAAAGAGGGGAAAATCTTTTTTCTCGTCGTCAAGCCTTTAACTGTGACATTGTGACGGTCCAAAGGCTGTTCTCTTTTTGGTTTCATCTTACCTTAGCGCATGCGGAAGTCTGACGTCTGCTGCCGACGTCAGGGACACTGACCACGCCAAGCTTCTAGTACGGCAAGACTTTCATTCTTGTTTTGTGTGCCTGTGGTATTGGTGCAGAGCCGTCACGATTGACGGATTGGAAGGGGGGGATGGACGTTGTCTTCAGTTAAAGTACACTTTGAAGTTGAATTGAAAATATTGTTAAAAATCATTGTGGTGTTTGGAAGTGTTTGTTGGATTTGTGGTGAACTTACTGCTGGAATGTTCTAGCAGATTGCAATTGGCGAGTTG
>JAWQFJ010026571.1:0-5000 GCA_034096865.1 Theodoxus fluviatilis | reverse complement strand
GGAGGAGGAGAAAGGAAGGAGGAAGGAAGGAGGAGGAGGAAGAGGAGGAGGAGAGGAGGAGGAGTGAGGAGGAGGAGGAGGAGGAGGAAGGAGGGAGAGGAGGAAGGAGGCAGGATGATGAGGAGGCGGAGGAGGAGGAGGAAGGAGGGAGGAAGGAGGGGGAGGAGGAGGAGGAGAAGGAAGGAGGAAGGAAGGAGGTGGAGGAGTGAGGAGGAGGAAGGAGGAAGGAGGATACCGGAGGTTCGTTAGAGCGCGAGGGAGGAGAGGAGGAGAGGAGGAGGAGGAGAGTAGAAGGAAGTATGAGGAGGAGGAGGAGAAAGAAGGGAAAAGTGGGTGAAGGAGGTATCGTGATTCTGCGATTGAGACGTGGTAAACAGCCGACGATTGCTCTTCAGGAGTGAGTGCTACGGACCGCTTTCCTTACTGCGGGCCACTTCACACCTTTCGCGAGGATGGTCTAACAGTGTATACTAGCAGTATGCCTAACAGCGACCGGAGGATGTGAGTCCTACATGACGCGCTATTAGCGAGGTAGGCCGCCGCCGAGGAGGGAGGGGGAGGAGGAACGGACAGGAAGGAAAGGGCCCTAAGTGCCTAGCTATGTGGCCAGGAGCTGACGGAGAAAGTAGGAAGGAGGAAGGAGGAGGAGGAGGAAGGAGGAGGAGGAGGAGGAGGAGGACAAGGAGGAGACAAAGCAGCAGAAGTTATTGTGTATACATAAAATGTTATAATTTCCAGTGTTGAAGATCAAATAGAGTTGATTTCCTATAAACATGACATAACATGACATATTTTATTTATCCAGAATATGGAAATCAAAGTGACATTTCACTGGCTTTAGGTGAATGGCGATGTACAACAGAAACTTTGCAATGCATGACAAAAGCTTACAAACAGAGGGTTATATAAAATAAAGAAAGGTAAGTGACTGTGTTACCAGAGGTTTAGATCACATTGCAGTTCTACAATAGTTGGTGTTTAACACATTTCTAGCAATTGCTACAAAAGATAGATGGCATCTGCCTGTGTGTGTTTGTGAAGGACGGAATCTTTGACTGTGAGGTATAAATCTGGAGAGATGTAGACAGCAATGCACGACTGATGTTTGGGACTAGTGTGTGTGAGAGCAGTGCAGGCCACTCACCTCACATCCACATCATACACAGGCATAGTGTGACCTTGGTAGCACACCATGTTGACCATCTGCTGCATGATTGGGCCAACCCCCAGGCGGCAAAAACTTGCAACCCAGAGCCCCACACTTCAAATGCACTGCTGCTGGCGGGAGTCAAACGTCAACAAATCTTTAGCCGTGTGTTAGCGGTGAGGCGTTCCAGCGGAACCTATGCAACAACAAACAACAACAACAGCGCAATGCACTAATTCGAGCTTTTGCAATTCAAACAACAAGCAACAGACACACCAATACAAACAGCGGTGTACGTTCAGCCTAGTCCGGATCAGCAAAGCACAACAGCCAGCAACAAATCAACAGCAACAACAACCACACAGCAACAACACAACCACACTAGCACACTAGCACCAGACAACCAGCAAGGCCGAACAGCTAACAAACAGAGCACGCAAACAAACAACAGCCAACACCAACTAGCAAACATACAACAACAGCATTTTCAAGCTCAAGCGGAATGACGCACCCGAGATAGCTATCCGAAACAGCAATACACAACAATCGTATAGCAACAAACAAATACAACACATCAGTCAGCTGACCACTGAGAAAAATGTGTTGTCACTGTTTACAGAGAAACTCCCTGATGAACATGTGCAAAGTAATTACCTCAAAAATTGGACAAATTGTTACCAAGACAACAACACTTCCAGAACAATGAGCAGTAGTGGATAAATTAGAGCTACTAACACGATACAACATGAGACTTTGAAGGGTGATGAGCTGGTCATCCTACAGTAGGTAGTCATCTTCCATGCATCTTCACTATCCCAGGCCAAACCAACTAGATCTGTCATTCAGGCTTAGGGAGTGTGACTTGTGAACAATGATGTCAACCTTGGCCGCGGTAGAATCGCTTCCCTTGAGGTATGTGTATCTGCTAGGTGATGCCTATGGTTCAGAACAGGATTTAAAAAAGAAAGAAAACACCAAAGACAAACATTTGAAAGAGCACTCACCTGTTCCATCTTCAGAGCATGACAGCAGGTAGTTGATGTCGCTAAGGAAACGTGTTCTGTACACAGCTCCATTGTGACCTTGAAGAGTGGCCACTTCCACCAGGGAACTGAAAAAGAAAACAAGACAATCAGGCAATTTTACCGAGGTCCCTACGGTTTGTCCTCAATACTCATATGACGCGGCCCTAATCTCAATGTGGTCCTGTTTCCCGATTGAATGATATTTAAATCCCACCCAAAATCATGTTCATAGATGAGGAGTCTGAATGACGTCTTAAAGAGTACTCAATTACCTATGTACGACTTTGCAGGATTTTTCCACTTGAATACAGATTTATGCAGGGGGGAAACTTGGTGCCAAGACGTCAAACTCCCAGTAGACCTGTATCCTCCAGAGAATTTAGCTTATCAAGATCATTCTTGTGGAAGCATGCAGTGTGCATTTTCAGAATGGGCTAGAAAAGAAACAAGAAGGTTTGAAAACTTGAACCATACTGGAAAGAGCGCTCTATCCAAATAACTATAGTCCACAAGTGTTTGCGCCCCCCCCAACAACGTCTTAACACATCAAAATGAATGCCTATACGTAACAGCTAACTATGGTTCGTTGAATGTTGCCTTTAGGTTGCCATTCACATTATTACACGTTAGTCCACTTGTCATAATATATGTATGTCAACTGGGAAATCCATGCCTTCGTTACCTGTTGTACTTGGGGAGTATTCAGCAAACGGACGTGTATATCAGCAATATTCTTTTCTAGTGCAAAAGCTTATGCTATTAAAGATTATATTAGCCAAGATCAAAATGTTCAAGATGTGTTTGAATGGGGGAAAATTACCTCCCTCACTGAACTTTCTGACCTCTCATGTGTCCTGTGCACAGTGCTGTTAGGTGCACACTTATACACATCTCTAGTCAATTTAGTGCATCATGATAGCATGCCAGGCTGTTGTTCTGTTCCTCATTGTAGAAAGGAATCTGCTGGAGGCCATTCATTCCCCAAATACCCTGCACTTTGCAAAGAATGGATAATTCTTGTTCAACTTGTTTGTTTGCTCCTTAGCAAGGGAGGTAACTCCAGTGACAGAGACATTGCAACCACTCATTTGCAGTGTTAGTTTTGATGTTAATTACTCATCTCTCAATGGGTTTAGATTTGCATCCAGACAATTTTCTATTCTTTTCCTTCAAAATTCTTTCAATTGTTTCAAACTTTCGGAAGCATATTTTTCCAATGGTGACTTCTGCATTTTGAAGCATTAACCAAGCAACAGCATGGGAAATAGCAGGATCGTTTGTCTGCAAAACAAGAAATGTAAAAACCCTCTGCCTGTGATTGAATTTCACTTTCTATTTTCTTTCCTTCTAAATAAAAATATGGAAGAGGACTTCCTCAGCATTTCCAGGGAGCCTTCTCAATATGAGAGACCAACAACTGAAAAGAACGATGGTATCAACCGAGCTACCTTATTTTTGTTGGTAAATTGTGAGGTTTCATCAGCTCTGTGCTGGTTTGCATTCCTCAGCAGGTCATGCAAGTATCCAAAAGCTCTGTCTGTGACACACCTCTACTAAAGATCATACAATCCAAGCTTACGCTTCAGCATCCGTCTCCTCCCAGCTATCCTCTTTGGAGACGAAAAGCCGCCCGCTGGTGCTGGCCTCAAAGCCACCGACAATGCGGCCCGGGTGGTAGATGGGCTGCTTGACTGACATGGGACCAGGTGAGATCTTCTGGATGACAATGTTGGAGTCATCGTAGCCAGTGCTCATCAGACTCAGGTCGGGGGATACAATGGCTGTGCACCGTCTGAAAGGAAAGAATGACTGAATGTGTTTTGCAGATGACAAGAGAGAGTCTGACTGAAAATACCAAGGAGACTTCACCTCATCCTGCTGCAGGCAAACAGACTTGCTGGCCAATATCCGATATAACTCCCCATGTCAAAACTGCTGGATTAGTAAACACAGAAAGAAAGTTGAGCCATGTTGACAGTCTCTCTGTTATAAAGAAACAAAGTAATATAATAACTTGCAAGATATACTGAAGGTAGCTTGAAAAAGTGAAACATTTTCTTTTAATAATGCATCATCATTTACTAAACAGCAGATGCTCTTTCTTTCTGAACATCCCAATCTAGTACATGTAGTAGTCATTAAATGTCCACATGATTCAGAATTTAAGTTCATTTGGATTAGGGGGACAAGAACTTTTGGGATCCCAAGTGGAATACCAGAGAAGAGGGGAGAAATAACGGCACAGCAAAGGAATTTTTTTTGGGGGGGAAATGGAAGCAGTATTTGTTCCACTTGGCGCGTGTGTCACAGTGCAATGTTTGCTGGTCATAAGCAGAGGCGGATAAGCACGGGAGGGGGCGTTGGGATAATGGAGCAGATCGTATCCGTCTTGAGAAGACACTGTCATGGTTGACTGGGTTCAAGAATGGGGAGGTGGGGAAAGGAGTAAAAAAAAATAAGGTTGGATGGTTTGGAGTGTGAGGGAAGGGAGGGGTGTGGGGGGGGGAGGGAGAGGGGGGGAGGGTAGCAAAGGAAGGGGGGGGGAGAGGCATAGCGGAGCGTGGACCAGGCGATATTGGGGGGGACGTGGAAGATATGGCGTGTGACCGGTGTGTACTGACATTCATCGCCTACGCGCATGAGGGTCAGGTAGTTTGGCGGGAAGTGAGCTCGACGGTGAATACGCCAACCAAAACAAAAACACTTTTATTGTGATAATATTTCACATGGGCTTTATCAGCGGGAGGTCACCTAAGTTTAGGATAGTCTGAGTGCATCGCGATTACCTTCCTTCTGCTGTCATTCAAAGTCGTTGGATCCGTGATTCC
>JAWQFJ010026570.1:57500-59987 GCA_034096865.1 Theodoxus fluviatilis | reverse complement strand
TGCCACTAAATGAAGTTGAAGTCTAACGCTGAACATTTTGAGATACTTACATATCTTGACTAGTGTTATCTTACTTCTTCTCTATTCTTTTCTACTAACACAACTATGTAACTTATGTTTAAAGTGGTTTTATTTTGAAGACCTATTCCAGCAAGACATATTTCCACACTTGAGCAATGAAGTATTGCAAATGGAGAATGGCATTAGGAAATGCCCCTTTTAATGGTTCAAACTGTTTCAATTGCTGACAAATGGTACCTGAACTACAAGCAGGTGAAGACAGTATCCCCAGATTTCACATTTGGAGACAAATTTTAGAGAATGTTTGGAATTACTCAATGTATCTTAAGTATCCTGCTTTATTCTTTATTGAACCTTCCCCCCTCCACCCCACCCCCCCCACCCCCCCACCCCATTCCCCCCTCCACCCCCTTATTTTGTTTGTCTTCTTCTGCAAAAACTAAAAGGCTTTTCACAGTTATTATAGCTGGGACATAGTTTATTTGATTGAGACTATTTAAGATAGGTTCTTTTCCTCAACTGTCAGGGAGATAATGACAGAGTAAAACACTTCTCCAGACAAATTTCCATATAGATTAATGGAGTGGGTGATTTCAATGCATAGATTAGGAAGTGCCAATGGTACTAAATTCATTTCAAAATGCAGTTGAGAGCAGAGAAATAATGTGAGAAGCAGCTGTGGCAAAATATAGAAATCTGTACCGACTCCCCTACGACGGCTTTTTGCATCAAGCTGATTCCATCAAACAGGATCACAAATTATTGAGATAACATTGCCAGGGTATTCGTAACTTTGTATATCACCCATGGTTAAGAGATGTCCAAAACCTTCAGCTGCTGACACACAGGAGTTTACACTTGAAAAACATCACAGAACTTCTAGCAGACACCGAAGAGAGAAAAGCAGGAGTATGAGGCCGCAACAGGGGCTGCCATATTATAATAATAATAATAATGTGTGGATTTATATAGCGCCTTATCATGAGTTAAGACATGCTCAAGGCGCATACATACACAACCATTGCAATATACAGAAACAGTCAATCACCTCAAAGGTAACTTAATAAACTTAATAACATAGGAGTCGGACATTCACTTCAGGCATTCGACAAACTGATGTACAGCGTCACCGCTTAACCATGAAACTGGGGAGAGGGGGAGGAGAGACAGGAGGGTGGTAGGGGGCTTAGGCAAGCTAGTACAAAGAGAACAGTGAGGGGAGGAAGATGAAGAAACTTAGACAGGATCAGGGAACGATTTCAAGAAGAGGTGAGTTTTGAGAGCAGAGCGAAAGGTCGAGGGGGATATTCAAGGGTTAAAAGGAAGTTGCTTGTTGTGTGAAGGTGTTCTTCATCTTGAGACACAAGTGGGGACAAGTAACCTTCCTCCATGTCTACCACCACTGCACCATGATTATCAACTGGTGGATGGGAGTCAAGTACGTCGCTGGTGGTCAGTGTGAGTGTATACCTGCTCCTCTCTGACTAGAAAATATTTTGCTCCTATGAGAAAAATACCCTACATTGATCAGGAAATGTAATTTTCTGATTAAGGGAAATGCACCCCCCTGATTAAAAATGCATTCAAGTCTCAATTATTCTTTAAAAATTTATATATATATATATATATATATATATATATATATATATATATATATATATATATATATATATATATATTATATATGAGAGAGAGAGAGAGAGAGAGAGAGATATGCATTTTGAGAATTCATTCATTGCTGAAAACAGCCATTTGTGGATATTATTAACTTCAATGAATCTGAGTAGTTGTAATAAATTACCTCAGTATCTGTGCAACATAATCTGAGACTTCCATGAAAAGACTTTTACTTCAAATGAAGGGAGATGAGTTATAATGTCAAGAATGTTTTGAATAGGGCATTTTGATATGTTGAAAGAAGGGAGAATTGCTTCACTACATCAGTGTATGTGATGTTATCTTTGTCAAACAGCTTTCTTCCCTGGAATGCTGAACTCTGGGGTCCATATTGCCATGTACCTGTACTATGGCCTGGCTGCCTTCGGTCCACACATGCAGAAATACCTGTGGTGGAAGCGCTACCTCACTCGACTGCAGCTGGTGAGTGCAGAAACGTGATTTTGTGCAAAGATGCTCCACTTTTCATAGGGACATATTGTCAAAGCATCCTCTTTGTAGCTCTCTGTCCACCTCTTGTTCTGCATCAAGGTGAAGGAGCTGTGCTTTGTAGGAACTCGGAGGGATAGTTTTCAATTGGAACATCACCAAGGCTGATGAAGGGAGCATAGAGTGGCTTCAGCGGTATGTTCCTCTTGTCCTTTTGACTTGACCTGTATTGAGACAGTCAGCTAGGTATTTGCATTAGGGATATAAAGTTTTTATATACATGTAGATAGATTTAATTTCTTAGTTGACCGTGTTGCAAAGTTAGAACATAATCTGAAATTGTGCCAGTGAAATGCATCC
>JAWQFJ010026570.1:20000-52500 GCA_034096865.1 Theodoxus fluviatilis | reverse complement strand
TGTGGGATCTTCCCATTACCCATGGTGTTTAGTGTAAGTCCTGTTAAATGCATTGATATGCTTTTTTTAAACAAAATAGTTTTATAATGTGACCCATGGACATGAAATGGCAGTAATATATTGTTGTATAGAAAGTAGATACATGATTATTAGCATAGTTGCAAAACACTTTATCCATTTTATTTAGGCTTCGTAGACATACATGTATGTTTACTAAAACAGATCCTGTGATGTCTTATGAGTATTATTGCAGATGTTTCCCTGTTTTTGACATGTCACACCATGGATTATCCTTACTTTTATAATTCATTATGATTGAATGGATATTACAGAAGTTTTGAAACTTCACTCATTATTTTTTTGTTGGCAAATGTGTACTTATTTCATCACAGTGTTAATTACTGTCCCACATTCTTGCAAATTAAAAACTTGCACCAGATTAAAAACAAGAACAAGAATTGGAAATGCTTTAGAAACTTGGCAGTAGCACCAAAGCTTGCTACAACAGGAAGAATGTGATTGGCTGAGGAATTGTACATGCTGTTATGTGATTGGCTGAGGAATTGTACATGCTGTTATGCTTGAGCAGGGCTGTGCTACATGTTAAACAGAAGCACATCCTCTGTGGTAAGCATTTACAGGCACCCTGAAACAAGTTACTGCACATTGTATTGCAACTTTAAATATTTCCTGTGACTGATGCAGTTACATAGAATAACTATTTGGACAAATGTTTGCTGGAAAACCAATTGATCATGCATTCTGTGAGTGCACCACATGTGCTCAGATTGAGGTCAAACCAATCAATGTACAGATGTGGGCATTTGGTATTATTGATCAATCATTGATAATCTATCATCCACTCTACTATGGATTTCAGGCTTATTGTGAACTTGCACTTGAGCATTCTCTTCCCTACTGATTGGTCAGTGTTTAGATTGATTTTGCACTCTCTTTCTGATTGTGGGTTGCTTGTTCTTCACCCATTTCCCTATTGATTGAATGTTTGTGGAGAAGTGAGGTTGAAGAAAATTACATGTATATGGAAGATAAGCTTCTGGAAAGATTTGACTACTCATAAGAAGATTCCTATGCCGGAAGAAGTACTGAATTAAGGCTAGGTTGTGATGTTTCTGTTTGGTTGGTAGACATTTGCAGAAATGTTTCTTGTGGGGTGAATAAGGAATTCAGTGACTATTTTACTGCTTCTCGTGGTTTGGGCAATGTCTACCAGGATGGTTTGAGTGAACAGTCAGGTCTTATTGATCTTATCCTGTCCTGATGCTCCCAGGTGGCCTCTTTGAGAGTTGGAGGTGCCCCTGGCTAACAGCATTTGACTCCAAAAACCTGCAGTTGGTGTGTGTGTGTGTGTGTGTGTGTGTGTGTGCATGTGTGTGCAGCTAATGAGGGGTGTGTGGACTGGCTTAAACCATGTTACATTCCTGGATACAAGCTTTCAGACTGAGTACTTTCCAATGCATGTTCTGGATGACTGCCTGGTTTCTAACAGTCTTAGCAAAAAGAGTCCATCGAATGCAAGAAATATAGCTTGATACACTAAACACACATTCAGAAGAAAAGTACAAGATCTTATACATAGGACGAAATCATTAAGTTAGTCTACTTTTACTTTTATAAACGAAAATATCGGGCTCTTCCAATCATGGACGATGAGGCCCTGATTCAGCATAATAGAAGGGGTGTATTTCTATCAACCTGTCTGAGGCCCTGATTCAGCATAATAGAAGGGGTGTATTTCTATCAGCCTGTCTGAGGCCCTGATTCAGCATAATAGAAGGGGTGTATTTCTATCAGCCTGTCAGATGCATAATAGAAGGGGTGTATTTCTATCAGCCTGTCTGAGGCCCTGATTCAGCATAATAGAAGGGGTGTATTTTTATCAGCCTGTCTGAGGCCCTGATTCAGCATAATAGAAGGGGTGTATTTCTATCAGCCTGTCTGAGGCCCTGATTCAGCATAATAGAAGGGGTGTATTTCTATCAGCCTGTCATGCATAATAGAAGGGGTGTATTTCTATCAGCCTGTCTGAGGCCCTGATTCAGCATAATAGAAGGGGTGTATTTCTATCAGCCTGTCAGATGCATAATAGAAGGGGTGTATTTCTATCAGCCTATCAGATGCTTCCCGCAATGCATTACCCGATTTCTAAAGACTTTCTTTAAAAAGTTCTTTTGCATTGTTATGCATACAGTTACCATTTTTGTCTCATTGATGTAATGAATGTGTAGAGTTAATGAATTATGATGGATGGCATAATAGTTTGTGGAGAATCAGGAAGTTTTTGCAAACATGATAAACAAATAAACAGGCATTAAATCATAACTCTGTCTTCAATCATGATTGTCCATGCACATGATGCAGTTGTTGAAACACCACCTTTGTGTTTTTGGGTCATACGAATAACTTGGTGCATGACCAACCTATGCTGCTGCTTAGAAGCACAGCAATGGGGATACATCTTACTACAAACATGTATATGTTATTAGGATTCCATATTATAATGAGTATTGTCATTTATGTTTAGGGGATTACTAAAACACATGTTGCAATAACATCAAGCATGAAATGCACGTTTACTGACATTTTTCTTCTAGTTGACATAATCAAGGAATTGTGACAAAAACCAATGCCTGTGACATTCTTTTGCTCATGCAGAGTGAAAAATGCCCACAAGATTTTATACTTTAATGTTTGGATAGTTGAGCAATGCATGAAATATCCTACATAGACAAACTGCCAGACACACATGGATTAAACTCAGGGTTTCTATTGCTGCATACATCCCTAATTACCTCAAGCTTTGTAGTTACAGAGCTTTTGTGACATTCCCTATAGTCAAGCCATGGTTAATATCTAGCATTATTGACAAGATATGGCTGTTGGACATGATTGCTGTCCCTCTAAACAAGTCAGTCTTATAAAACAAACAACATCTACCATGCATAAACAGTAAAATAACTGCAAGTTTATTGCTTTTTGCTCAAATATATGTAAGTGTAAATACAGAACAATTAACATTGTGTACAAAGGAAAAGAAAAACAGACAAACTGTCCAATACTTGGCTGCTCATAAAGCTTTCAGTATATATATAAACCTGCATATATTTACAAATATCATAAAGTTTCCAAAAGAGTGTACACATGTATACACAAATACAAGGGTCATTCTCAGAAATTGGGCTGAAGTGTGTAGGATATTTTGTGTCATGTTTCATGACAAGACAGAGGGTCTGCTGCTGTAGAGCAGATTCAGTGACAAGATGTTTTCTGAAATGTCCAAACATGAATTATTCGTCTTTATATTGCTGTCCACAAGAAAACCGCCTATGAACCCTTTACTAAACAACATGAAATACATTTTTGCAAGTTTTCAAACAGCATCAGCTGCATAAGTATCACTCCTGGATCCTGTCTCAATATGAAAGATTATTGATATTTTTTAATAGGCTACAAAAACATTACCTTGAAAAACAGTGGACTTGTGAGTTATTTTCAACTTGTTTCTGGTGGCTCTCTGTGTGCACATTAGGCAGCAAAATATTGGCATGGTTGACCATTGATATGTGTCTGCTACCAATGTGCTTTCAGGATTTTGTTGTTGTTCAGAAGAAACTATAATCATGTGTCTTTAACGGAAAAACAAAGTTTGTCACATTGTTTTGAGTAGGCTGAATTTTTTACTCCCATGTCACACACTTTGGAGCCCAGTTTCAGAGAGAGACACTTATACATGTATGTAGAAGTATATACAAATGTTTACATTTACAAATGTCATCATAAAGTATCCAAAAGTGGAGACCCACTTTCACCACTGGAGAAATGTCATGTAGATGGTCAGCGTCAGAAGTCTCTAATCAACAGCTGCCACAGCTGAAACATGCAAACAAACAGTTTGAGTCCACATGTGCTTCACTGATGCCCTAAACCTGTTCTTAACAAGACAAACTTGTCTGGCAAGTACAAAAAGATCCACTCTGATTTTGCTCTAAGTCAGGTAGTTTGAATGAATCTAGGATTTGACTGTATTGACACACATGTTACTACTGAGAATTGTCTACCTGAACCACTCGGCTCCGTGAGAAGCTGCCTAGTGTTGTTTATCTCTGCGGCCTGACTTTTGACTGGATTCAACTTGGACTCACACCTCCATCTGAATAATACACATATATAGCAATTTATATGAACTATTTATGTATTTTGCATTGTGCTTTGAGAAATTGATACGGTTATGTAGTAACAGTTTCCTCCTCAGTGCCTCTGTAATCCTCAACATGAGATTTTTGCATGCAAGCAGAGTAGGAAAAGGTGGTTTGTGCGCTTGGCTAGAGAAAAGGTTTACAGTCTTCCCAGAGCATGTCATTGGAACACTACATACACCATAAACCTGGTCTGTCTTTCCCTCTGAATGTGGTTGGTGAGGGGAGAGATCTCCCACTTAAGAACTGCCTTTAGTCTCTCACCTGTCACATGTCAGTCATTTGTGAGGTGTCTCTCACCTGTCACATGTCAGTCATTTGTGAGGTGTCTCTCACCTGTCACATGTCAGTCATTTGTGAGGTGTCTCTCACCTGTCACATGTCAGTCATTTGTGAGGTGTCTCTCACCTGTCACATGTCAGTCATTTGTGAGGTGTCTCTCGCCTGTCACATGACAGTCATTTGTGAGGTGTCTCTCACCTGTCACATGTCAGTCATTTGTGAGGTGTCTCTCACCTGTCACATGTCAGTCATTTGTGAGGTGTCTCTCACCTGTCACATGTCAGTCATTCGTGAGGTGTCTCTCACCTGTCACATGTCAGTCATTTGTGAGGTGTCTCTCACCTGTCACATGTCAGTCATTTGTGAGGTGTCTCTCACCTGTCACATGTCAGTCATTTGTGAGGTGTCTCTCACCTGTCACATGTCAGTCATTTGTGAGGTGTCTCTCACCTGTCACATGTCAGTCATTTGTGAGGTGTCTCTCACCTGTCACATGTCAGTCATTTGTGAGGTGTCTCTCACCTGTCACATGTCAGTCATTTGTGAGGTGTCTGTCACATGTCAGTCATTTGTGAGGTGTCTCTCACCTGTCACATGTCAGTCATTTGTGAGGTGTCTCTCACCTGTCACATGTCAGTCATTTGTGAGGTGTCTCTCACCTGTCACATGTCAGTCATTTGTGAGGTGTCTCTCACCTGTCACATGTCAGTCATTTGTGAGGTGTCTCTCACCTGTCACATGTCAGTCATTTGTGAGGTGTCTCTCACCTGCCACATGTCAGTCATTTGTGAGGTGTCTGTCACATATCAGTCATTTGTGAGGTGTCTCTCACCTGTCACATGTCAGTCATTTGTGAGGTGTCTCTCACCTGTCACATGTCAGTCATTTGTGAGGTGTCTCTCACCTGTCACATGTCAGTCATTTGTGAGGTGTCTCTCACCTGTCACATGTCAGTCATTTGTGAGGTGTCTCTCACCTGTCACATGTCAGTCATTTGTGAGGTGTCTCTCACCTGTCACATGTCAGTCATTTGTGAGGTGTCTCTCACCTGTCACATGTCAGTCATTTGTGAGGTGTCTCTCACCTGTCACATGTCAGTCATTTGTGAGGTGTCTCTCACCTGTCACATGTCAGTCATTTGTGAGGTGTCTCTCACCTGTCACATGTCAGTCATTTGTGAGGTGTCTCTCACCTGTCACATGTCAGTCATTTGTGAGGTGTCTCTCACCTGTCACATGTCAGTCATTTGTGAGGTGTCTCTCACCTGTCACATGTCAGTCATTTGTGAGGTGTCTCTCACCTGTCACATGTCAGTCATTTGTGAGGTGTCTCTCACCTGTCACATGTCAGTCATTTGTGAGGTGTCTCTCACCTGTCACATGTCAGTCATTTGTGAGGTGTCTCTCACCTGTCACATGTCAGTCATTTGTGAGGTGTCTCTCACCTGTCACATGTCAGTCATTTGTGAGGTGTCTCTCACCTGTCACATGTCAGTCATTTGTGAGGTGTCTCTCACCTGTCACATGTCAGTCATTTGTGAGGTGTCTCTCACCTGTCACATGTCAGTCATTTGTGAGGTGTCTCTCACCTGTCACATGTCAGTCATTTGTGAGGTGTCTCTCACCTGTCACATGTCAGTCATTTGTGAGGTGTCTCTCACCTGTCACATGTCAGTCATTTGTGAGGTGTCTCTCACCTGTCACATGTCAGTCATTTGTGAGGTGTCTCTCACCTGTCACATGTCAGTCATTTGTGAGGTGTCTCTCACCTGTCACATGTCAGTCATTTGTGAGGTGTCTCTCACCTGTCACATGTCAGTCATTTGTGAGGTGTCTCTCACCTGTCACATGTCAGTCATTTGTGAGGTGTCTCTCGCCTGTCACATGTCAGTCATTTGTGAGGTGTCTCTCGCCTGTCACATGTCAGTCATTTGTGAGGTGTCTCTCACCTGTCACATGTCAGTCATTTGTGAGGTGTCTCTCACCTGTCACATGTCAGTCATTTGTGAGGTGTCTCTCACCTGTCACATGTCAGTCATTTGTGAGGTGTCTCTCACCTGTCACATGTCAGTCACTTGTGAGGTGTCTCTCACCTGTCACATGTCAGTCATTTGTGAGGTGTCTCTCACCTTTCACATGTCAGTCATTTGTGAGGTGTCTCTCACCTGTCACGTGTCAGTCATTTGTGAGGTGTCTCTCACCTGTCACATGTCAGTCATTTGTGAGGTGTCTCTCACCTATCACTCATTTGTGAGGTGTCACCATCTGCTGTGATCCAGATTTAAACTCTACCCATTTCAGCTTTTCTCCATTCCCTCCCCTTCCCCAATGAGTTGAATCCAAAATGACTTCAAAAGTTGAACTTTTAAACACTTATCCTTTCAAATTCACACATTAGAGTTGTCTGAACACCTTATTCAATAGACATTAAAATGAGTGGTCCATGATGTAGCTGAAGATATTCATTAAAACAAGAGAATGATAGTATGAAAAGCAACAAATTAACCAATTTCATGAACTACAAGCATTGAAACAAGCACACATGAATTATTCATTTTCATCTGTGTTATCCCAACATTCTCAGAGAAGATGGTGGAGTTTTTTCAGCGTGACAATATTATGAAGAAAAGAAAATATGTTTGCACATCAACAAAAAGAACTACAGTTGTTCTGTATCCTAATATATTAATGACAAAATAAATTACTTCAATAGCATAGCAATCGAAGCATTTTCTGCTATAAAACATAAGTATATGAACAAATTAACATATGTTAGCATGGTGATAATTAAGTAAGTCTCCCTTGGAGAGACGAATTGAATTATCGCCTGGGGGAACAACTGATGGACAGTCTTATGGGACTTGAAGTTAGAAACAAACAAAACCCAAAGAATGAAAAAACTAAAAGAAAAAATCCAATGTGATTTCAACATTGACACCTAAATAAAGCTACTTCTGAGCCAAGATGGAACAGGCGCCTCAGTCAACTTGGCCCCATCTCCTACCTATCCCACCCCTCAATATCCACCCACCCATCAAACAGTGACAGAAAACTTTCAAAAGTCTGTGGAATTAGGAATTCATTAGTATTTCTGCTGGCAGGCTGATCTGATGAATGCAAACTTTCAGGTGATATGAGGGCTGTGAAATTTCTATTTCCTAACATATCCTTTTTGTATATATTCACAAGTTGATATATTTTGGCTCACCTTTACATGTTATATGGACAATCTTCATGTCACACTGGTTCATGATAACAGAGACGGTAACAGTAGTGCCATGTCTGGTTAAATTTACATGAATAACATACAAGGCAGTATACATATGAGCTGCTACAGATGGCATCTGTAAATACCCCATTTCACTCATGATACGTGCAAATCAAATTATAGAAAATAAAAAGTTGGTCTGTCTGAAGGGTGGAATAGCATGCATGAGCTTGGTGATTCCTTAAGAGTTTCAACAGTGAAAATTCAGAATGCTAAGCAGATAAAACTGTCAACCAGGAAAGGTGTGATGAGAGGCCTCGTAACATGTACTGTCTAATCATCCACCACAGGACTCTGCACTGTTCTGCCTGGTACAGGCAAACTTAGGTTAAATTACATCATGTGTGATCACCTGCCAGTGGGATTAAATAGCCCACCACAGTGGAATTTGCAAATATTTGTGTGTCTATTTCATTAGGCAATGTCTACCATCTAGAGACACCTTTGTAAGGTCATAATGATGCTCTCTCACCACAAATTTTCCCAAATTCAATAGCAACTGGAAAACTGGAATGCAGATCTTTTCTTAGCAAACAAATTATTATTCCTTGAATGCCATTGATTTACTGAGATCAATGGCCAAGAGCATTGAAACAGAGGGTTGAAACAGACCTGCAAAATGTAAACTCCAGACACTTGTCACCAGTGGTTAACTCATTCAAGTCTCAGTATTTTTAATGCATTTCATCCCTGGAGTTGCAGGAAAATATACATATTTTGAAAAAAATTATTTTAAAAAGTACTAAAATTATGAAATTCAGTGTAGTTCTCTGAAATCGATTTTCCTCCCGAACAATAAGGAAAATTATTCAAATGCATAACATCATATGAACCTATGCGTCGTCAACGACTATGCTCAGTGCATAGGTTCATGCGATGCTATGCATCAGGAATGAGTTCAATCAAGCTGATTTCCATCAAAGTTACCTTATTGTGAGACTGGGAATCTTCTTTGCTGACAAACTATGGATAAGAAGTTTTAAAAATGTCACAATATTTACCCTTTCTTCTTTTGAGAGAGAGAGAGAGAGAGAGAGAGCACATGTAGTGTGTGTGTGTGCAGGTGTGTTTGTGTATGTGCATGTATGTGTGTGTGTGTGCATGTATGCGTGTGTGCAAGTGTTTGTGTGTATGTGCAAGTGTGTGTGTGTGTGTGTGTGTGTGTGTGTGTGTGTGTGTGTGTGCAAGTAAGTGTGTGTGTGTGTGCAAGTAAGTGTGTGCGTGTGCGTGTGTGCAAGTAAGTGTGTGTGTGTATGTGTGTGCAAGTAAGTGTGTGTATGTGTGTGTGTGAGAGAGAGAGAGAGCCAAAGAATATTCAACTGCCTATATTGAAAACTATGCAAGATATGCTTGCACACAGGAGTCCTTTGATGCCAAGTGCATGTTTGTTATGATTGACTGAATGAGCTTTACCTCCTGTGTTTCTTGTTCACATGGACAAAGATAGATAGTGAATGAGAAGTACTTGATATGCATCTTGGAGAGAAGCTGCGCTTTGCAAAATATTTTTCATTCATCAATAAACAGTTTAAGACTAAGTGGGCACTTCAAACTCCACTCTGTAAATAAAGGCTTACTAATTTCTATTTGAGAAAATGCTTAGTTATTCTGTTGTCATTGGACAAATTGGTATAAGCACCAAAACACAAATCTTGTGAAGAAGAAATTTGTTTATTGGCAATAGATAACATTACATTTCTAAAGCTTATCAGAAAAAGTATGAAAACAATGATAAGTATATCTTTTTACAACTTGAAACAAAGTGACAGGAGATCTAAATACCAGTTAGCACTGTATAGATGCCATTACTATGATTTAGTATGGAGTTAATAAACATTGACAGTAGCTACTAGTTATTCTGGCAGACGAATCCTTTTTTTGGTAAGCACTTGTACTCTTTCAGTAATGCCCAGTTGTAATAGTCGTGAATTTCTCAAGAAGAGGTTAACTGATGCACACTTGGTTTTCCTGTTGTGAAATAGTCAGTTTTGTGCAAAACAATGCTGTTGAATATCATTTAAATGTGAAGCTCAAAGCCACACAGTAGTTAGTGCAGTGCAAGTTAATTTCATTTTATTCTCACTAAAACCACAGTTGATAAGAAAACATATACCTTCACCTGAAAACAGAAGCAAAGCATGTTAACTTTCATGCCCTCGGTGCTGTCCATCCTGGCTACTAATCTTTGTCAAATACAGAATGAATTATCTTTCATAACTATACACTGATACTTTTTTAACAATAAAAATCCAAAATAGAATTAATTTCATATACAAAACAAGTTGTAGAGAGTAACGACTGAGTTGATCCTGATGATTGAGCGAAATCAGCACCCTAGCTAAATTTACAAGGTACTTTCAACTATTTTTGGAGCTCATACGCTGTAATGTTGAAGAGTCCTGGGAAGATATAGATGAGAACATCATTTCAAGTTACATGTATTGGCTGTAACCTGAACTACCTCCCACACCATGGTAAAAATGTATTTACAGTTTTCCATCTATACTTTTTAGACTATGTGTCCCTTTCATTATGTTTTCAATAAAAATGGAATAAACATATAAAACATTTATTTAACATAAAGTTTTAAGAAAAATGCAATCAAAACAAAGAATGTTATCTACTTAAATATTCAAATAAATTATAAACACTGATCTACTCTTTGAGCAAAGTTACCAATAAATTAACAACCAAACTTGAAATTTTAAAGAGATGTTATTCCTATTTTAAGGCACATGATTTCATTCTTACGCAGGAAAAGAATGAACCTTTCAACCA
The DNA here is from genome assembly GCA_034096865.1 of Theodoxus fluviatilis. Taxonomy (NCBI): domain Eukaryota; kingdom Metazoa; phylum Mollusca; class Gastropoda; order Cycloneritida; family Neritidae; genus Theodoxus; species Theodoxus fluviatilis. The sequence goes on along the minus strand of JAWQFJ010026570.1, from coordinate 41,956 downwards.
ACCAACAATGAGTATGAAAAACTATCACTTGAAAACTGTTCTGAGAAAATGGCTCATCTGTTTGTTCAGTGAGTTTTCAAATAAAGATTAAAAGCAAACAAATTGACTTTCATCTGAAGATGTGAAAACTGTACACAAATAAAGGTTCACTAGCACAACGATAGACTGACAACATGATCATTCCATTTCATTTAAACAGGAAAAACTTTCAGCTACATTTTCAGTCTGCAAATTAAATGCTCAACTGGCTTCGCATTTGAAGATACATCATGCTAAACACTAGATTTATCCATTTCAGGATTCAAGGCAAACACTCGTGCAAAAGGCAAAGAAAGTTACAATGAATGACCATCATGGAGATATTTTATGAACGTAAAATATAACCCGCTAGGTTATTCATTTCCATGTGCCATCTTGGATGTTTCTTTTTCATTATTTGGGGAACTTTGGTTTTCTTTCAGGGTGTAAATAGAATTTGAGTTCCCATTTCAAGCTGGATCATACAGACTTCGAGCTGAAATGCACAGAAGCATACAAAGAAAGACTGACATGACAGCAAAAAGAAAGGAAGGTAAAGGCAGGGATAAACCGTAACACTTCCAAGCATTTTGTACATTGTGTATGTATATGATGGATTTAATCAATTCGGTATACTTCTTCACATCACCCCATCACCCACCCATCCACCGATAAAGCACACACATACACAACACACACACACAAACACAAACATACTGTCTACATATGATACAAATCATCGAACATTTGAGACATGGGTGTAATGTCTAAACAAGATGCGATAAATGAGATGCATTTAAATATTTGGGGTGACCAATAACAAACGTATTTTGGAAACCTATGCTTTTTGACTCACATGCGAAGCAAAAGTGAGTCTATGTACTGAGCCGTGTCGTCCGTCCGTCCGTCCGTCCGGGCGTCCGGGCGTCCGTCCGGGCGTAAAAAACTTAAACGTTGGATTTTCTCGGAGACTATTAAGTCTATCAACACCAAATGTGGCATGATGGTGTATGATGACAAGGCCTCAAAAAACATACATAGTGACTTGACCTTGCTTCAAGGTCAAGGTCACAGGAGCCATAAATGTGGTCTCAAAAACAGTCATTTTTCACATTTTCCCAATTTTCTCCCACGTTATTGAGAATGGCGACCTTAGCTACAAGTGGTATATAGGTCAAAGCAAGCCCTATCTTTTGATACCAGTTTGGTTGACCTTGCTTCAAGGTCAAGGTCACAGGAGCTCTTCAAAGTTGGATTGTATACATATTTTGAAGTGACCTTGACCCTGAACTATGGAAGATAACTGTTTCAAACTTAATAATTATGTGGGGCACATGTTATACTTTCATCATGAGACACATTTGTTCACATATCATCAAGGTCAAGGTCACTTTGACCCTTATGAAATGTGACCAAAATGGGGTAGTGAACCACTAAAAGTGACTATATCTCATGGTAGAAAGTGCCAATAAGCACCATTGTGCTTCCTATGTCTTGAATTAACAGCTTTGTGTTGCATGACCTTGGATGACCTTGACCTTGGGTCAAGGTCACATGTATTTTGGTAGGAAAAATGTGTAAAGCATTTCTTTGTGTATGATGTCATTGGTAGGTTTAGTTGTTTGACCTTGACCTTGAAGGTCCCTGAAGGTCAAGGTCATATAAAGGTCAAGGTCAAGCATGTGAGTCGTATGGGCTTTGCTCTTCTTGTTAATCTTTACACTTCCTGAAATTAGTTTGCAGTAATAGTTTACCAATTGCATTCCATGAAATTTATTTTTTATTTTGAACTCTATTTATCATAGCAACAACACAAGAAATGTACAAACCATTACATGACAAAGCATTGAGAATGTTCACTAACTCGTAAACAAGGCAAAATTGTGTGAAAAGCTGACAGCATGATTAAACATTTTTGCTGTGTCATGGTGGGTTGAAGCCAACACACAGGCCAATAGTAAGCCAAGGAGTAGCAAAAGCTGGGTGAGAGTATACTGACACAGTTAGCCTGACAGCATTACATGAGCTTCTTCAGAATATTTAACAAGCTGTGATTTTGCACATTGTGGGAAACCATTTTGCACTGCTTCCTGTTGTGTTTCTTTGGTTGTTTTCTTTTGTTTCATTTTGGTGTGTGTGTGTGTGTGTGTGTGTGTGTGTGTGTGTGTGTGTGTGTGTGTGTGTGTGTTTGGTTTTTTCCCCCCATGAAATTGATTATAAAATCAAAATGAAAGTCAAGTGGTGAAACATGTAACTGGTTTGAGCTAAATTTCTGTCTTTGTCTCAGTAGAAACTCATCTTTTCTTTTCTTTTTCTCTCTAATAAGCAAGGTGCTTAATGCTTTTCATTATAAGGAATAATACAACAAACTATACTTGATATCAAGACCTCTAAATGCTATTGTTAAACAAGAAGGGCAAAGCCCATACGACTCACATGCTTGACCTTGACCTTTACATGACCTTGACCTTTAGGTGACCTTCAAGGTCAAGGTCAAACAACTACACCTAGCAATGACATCATACACTAAGAAATGCTTTACACATTTTTCCTACCAAAATACATGTGGCCTTGACCCAAGGTCAAGGTCATCCAAGGTCATGCAACACAAAGCTGTTAATTCAAGACATAGGAAGCACAATGGTGATTATTGGCACTTTCTACCATGAGATATGGTCACTTTTAGTGGTTCACTACCCCATTTTGGTCACATTTCATTAGGGTCAAAGTGACCTTGACCTTGATGATATGTGACCAAATGTGTCTCATGATGAAAGTATAACATGTGCCCCACATAATTATTAAGTTTGAAACAGTTATCTTCCATAGTTCAGGGTCAAGATCACTTTAAAATATGTATACAATCCAACTTTGAAGAGCTCCTGTGACCTTGACCTTGAAGCAAGGTCAACCAAACTGGTATAAAAAATAGAGCTTACTTTGCCCTATATACCATGTATAGGTGAGGTATCCAATCTCAAAAACTTCAGAGAAAATTGAGACAAGAAGGGCAAAGCCCATACGACTCACATGCTTGACCTTGACCTTTACATGACCTTGACCTTTAGAAGACCTTGACCTTCAGGTGACCTTCAAGGTCAAGGTCAAACAACTACACCTAGCAATGACATCATACACTAAGAAAACCTTTACACATTTTTCCTACCAAAATACATGTGGCCTTGACCCAAGGTCAAGGTCATCCAAGGTCATGCAACACAAAGCTGTTAATTCAAGTCATAGGAAGCACAATGGTGATTATTGGCACTTTCTACCATGAGATATGGTCACTTTTAGTGGTTCAATACCCCATTTTGGTCACATTTCATAAGGGTGAAAGTGACCTTGACCTTGATGATATGTGACCAAATGTGTCTCATGATGAAAGTATAACATGTGCCCCAAATAATTATTAAGTTTGAAACAGTTATCTTCCATAGTTCAGGGTCAGGGTCACTTCAAAATATGTATACAATCCAACTTTGAAGAGCTCCTGTGACCTTGACCTTGAAGCAAGGTCAACCAAACTGGTATCAAAAGATAGGGATTACTTTGCCCTATATACCTTATATAGGTCAGGTATCCAATCTCAAAAACTTCTGAGAAAATTGAGAAAATGTGAAAAATGACTGTTTTTTAGACAACATTTATGGCCCCTGCGACCTTGACCTTGAAGCAAGGTTAAGTCACTATGTATGTTTTTTGAATCCTTGTCATCATACACCATCATGCCAAATTGGGTGTTGATAGACTTAATAGTCTCCGAGAAAAATCCAACGTTCAAGTTTTAAACGGACGCCCGGACGCCCGGACGGACGACTCGGGTGAGTACATGGACTCACTTTTGCTTCGCATGTGAGTCAAAAAAACTAAAACAAAACTGCCACTGAAATGAGTACTGTGGAAAATCACTCCATACGAGCACATTGAACAAGATCCAGCAGTGTTCAAGTCTTGGCTGTTTTGAGAAAGACAAAGCCAGAGGAAACTTAGTGAGAAATGCCACTTACTCTGTGGAATGTTGACTTTGTTAGACACAAGGACGTCGGCTTGTACGGGGCTCATGTTGAGGTAAAGGGTCTCTGGATTGGACTGAAATGCAACATAATGAGGAATCATGGTGGCCTACCATCTCTGTCTCATGTTGTTGCTTCAGTCTAACACTGTCTTGTCTTATCTGTCTGTCTAGTTGTCCGAATGCTGCTCACACCAACACTCAAAGCACTGTCTCCAAATCTGCCAATCTGTCTGTCATCATGTTTTTGTCTGCATGTGATCAGTCTCTATCTATTCCATGTGTGTCGTGTTTTGTGCTCTCTCTCTTCTCTCTCTAAGTTCCTCTCTCTTCTTCTTCTTCTCTTTATTCCTCTGCTCTTCTCCTCTCCTTTTCTTGTTTCTTTTTCTCTCCTCTCTCTCTCTTCTCACTTTTCTTTTTCTCCTCTTCTCTCTTCTCTTCAATCCTGCCCCCACACTCACACCCCCCCACACACTCCCCCCATCCCCACCCACACACAAGCTACACACCACTCCTCTTTCCCCCCCCTCCTTTGTGTTGAGAGCGCTGGTAGTTGATGTATTGTGTTTTTTTTGGAAGGTTTGTGTTTGTTTGTTTTTTGTGCGTGTTCTGCATCTAGCTCCACGAGAGAAGAGAGAGAGAAGACGAGCAGAGAGAGGACGAGACAGAGAGGGAGAAGAGGATGGTGAGACGAAGGGAGAGAGAGAGAGAGAGAGAGAAGACAGAGAAGACGAGAGAGGAGGACTGAGAAGAGTCAGAGAAGCGAAGAGTAGCAGAGAGACAGAAGACAGAGAGGAGAGATAGACTATAAAAGAGCTCAAGGAGAGTATGAGAGAGAGAAGATGAAGAGAGAGAGAGAGAGAGAGAGAGAGAGAGAGAGAGAGCACAAACACACACACACATGAATAGATAGAAAGACTGATAAACATGCAGACAAAAACATGATGACAGACAGATTGGCAGATTTGGAGACAGTGCTTTGAGTGTTGGTGTGAGCAGCATTCGGACAACTAGACAGACAGATAAGACAAGACAGTGTTAGACTGAAGCAACAACATGAGACAGAGATGGTAGGCCACCATGATTCCTCATTATGTTGCATTTCAGTCCAATCCAGAGACCCTTTACCTCAACATGAGCCCCGTACAAGCCGACGTCCTTGTGTCTAACAAAGTCAACATTCCACAGAGTAAGTGGCATTTCTCACTAAGTTTCCTCTGGCTTTGTCTTTCTCAAAACAGCCAAGACTTGAACACTGCTGGATCTTGTTCAATGTGCTCGTATGGAGTGATTTTCCACAGTACTCATTTCAGTGGCAGTTTTGTTTTAGTTTTTTTGACTCACATGCGAAGCAAAAGTGAGTCCATGTACTCACCCGTTTCGTCCGTCCGGGCGTCCGGGCGTCCGTTTAAAACTTGAACGTTGGATTTTTCTCGGAGACTATTAAGTCTATCAACACCCAATTTGGCATGATGGTGTATGATGACAAGGCCTCAAAAAACATACATAGTGACTTGACCTTGCTTCAAGGTCAAGGTCGCAGGGGCCATAAATGTTGTCTAAAAAACAGTCATTTTTCACATTTTCTCAATTTTCTCAGAAGTTTTTGAGATTGGATACCTGACCTATATATGGTATATAGGGCAAAGTAATCCCTATCTTTTGATACCAGTTTGGTTGACCTTGCTTCAAGGTCAAGGTCACAGGAGCTCTTCAAAGTTGGATTGTATACATATTTTGAAGTGACCTGACCCTGAACTATGGAAGATAACTGTTTCAAACTTAATAATTATGTGGGGCACATGTTATACTTTCATCATGAGACACATTTGGTCACATATCATCAAGGTCAAGGTCACTTTGACCCTTATGAAATGTGACCAAAATGGGGTATTGAACCACTAAAAGTGACCATATCTCATGGTAGAAAGTGCCAATAATCACCATTGTGCTTCCTATGACTTGAATTAACAGCTTTGTGTTGCATGACCTTGGATGACCTTGACCTTGGGTCAAGGCCACATGTATTTTGGTAGGAAAAATGTGTAAAGCATTTCTTAGTGTATGATGTCATTGCTAGGTGTAGTTGTTTGACCTTGACCTTGAAGGTCACCTGAAGGTCAAGGTCTTCTAAAGGTCAAGGTCATGTAAAGGTCAAGGTCAAGCATGTGAGTCGTATGGGCTTTGCCCTTCTTGTCTCAATTTTCTCTGAAGTTTTTGAGATTGGATACCTCACCTATACATGGTATATAGGGCAAAGTAAGCTCTATTTTTTATACCAGTTTGGTTGACCTTGCTTCAAGGTCAAGGTCACAGGAGCTCTTCAAAGTTGGATTGTATACATATTTTAAAGTGATCTTGACCCTGAACTATGGAAGATAACTGTTTCAAACTTAATAATTATGTGGGGCACATGTTATACTTTCATCATGAGACACATTTGGTCACATATCATCAAGGTCAAGGTCACTTTGACCCTAATGAAATGTGACCAAAATGGGGTAGTGAACCACTAAAAGTGACCATATCTCATGGTAGAAAGTGCCAATAATCACCATTGTGCTTCCTATGTCTTGAATTAACAGCTTTGTGTTGCATGACCTTGGATGACCTTGACCTTGGGTCAAGGCCACATGTATTTTGGTAGGAAAAATGTGTAAAGCATTTCTTAGTGTATGATGTCATTGCTAGGTGTAGTTGTTTGACCTTGACCTTGAAGGTCACCTAAAGGTCAAGGTCATGTAAAGGTCAAGGTCAAGCATGTGAGTCGTATGGGCTTTGCCCTTCTTGTTTAACAATAGCATTTAGAGGTCTTGATATCAAGTATAGTTTGTTGTATTATTCCTTATAATGAAAAGCATTAAGCACCTTGCTTATTAGAGAGAAAAAGAAAAGAAAAGATGAGTTTCTACTGAGACAAAGACAGAAATTCAGCTTAAACCAGTTACATGTTTCACCACTTGACTTTCATTTTGATTTTATAATCAATTTCATGGGGGGAAAAAACTAAACACACACACACACACACACACACACACACACACACACACACACACACACACACACACCAAAATGAAACAAAAGAAAACAACCAAAGAAACACAACAGGAAGCAGTGCAAAATGGTTTCCCACAAATGTGCAAAATCACAGCTTGTTAAATATTCTGAAGAAGCTCATGTAATGCTGTCAGGCTAACTGTGTCAGTATACTCTCACCCAGCTTTTGCTACTCCTTGGCTTACTATTGGCCTGTGTGTTGGCTTCAACCCACCATGACACAGCAAAAATGTTTAATCATGCTGTCAGCTTTTCACACAATTTTGCCTTGTTTACGAGTTAGTGAACATTCTCAATGCTTTGTCATGTAATGGTTTGTACATTTCTTGTGTTGTTGCTATGATAAATAGAGTTCAAAATAAAAAATAAATTTCATGGAATGCAATTGGTAAACTATTACTGCAAACTAATTTCAGGAAGTGTAAAGATTAACAAGAAGAGCAAAGCCCATACGACTCACATGCTTGACCTTGACCTTTATATGACCTTGACCTTCAGGTGACATTCAAGGTCAAGGTCAAACAACTAAACCTACCAATGACATCATACACAAAGAAATGCTTTACACATTTTTCCTACCAAAATACATGTGACCTTGACCCAAGGTCAAGGTCATCCAAGGTCATGCAACACAAAGCTGTTAATTCAAGACATAGGAAGCACAATGGTGCTTATTGGCACTTTCTACCATGAGATATAGTCACTTTTAGTGGTTCACTACCCCATTTTGGTCACATTTCATAAGGGTCAAAGTGACCTTGACCTTGATGATATGTGAACAAATGTGTCTCATGATGAAAGTATAACATGTGCCCCACATAATTATTAAGTTTGAAACAGTTATCTTCCATAGTTCAGGGTCAAGGTAACTTCAAAATATGTATACAATCCAACTTTGAAGAGCTCCTGTGACCTTGACCTTGAAGCAAGGTCAACCAAACTGGTATCAAAAGATAGGGCTTGCTTTGACCTATATACCACTTGTAGCTAAGGTCGCCATTCTCAATAACGTGGGAGAAAATTGGGAAAATGTGAAAAATGACTGTTTTTGAGACCACATTTATGGCTCCTGTGACCTTGACCTTGAAGCAAGGTCAAGTCACTATGTATGTTTTTTGAGGCCTTGTCATCATACACCATCATGCCACATTTGGTGTTGATAGACTTAATAGTCTCCGAGAAAAATCCAACGTTTAAGTTTTTTACGCCCGGACGCCCGGACGCCCGGACGGACGGACGGACGACACGGCTCAGTACATAGACTCACTTTTGCTTCGCATGTGAGTCAAAAAGCATAGGTTTCCAAAATACGTTTGTTATTGGTCACCCCAAATATTTAAATGCATCTCATTTATCGCATCTTGTTTAGACATTACACCCATGTCTCAAATGTTCGATGATTTGTATCATATGTAGACAGTATGTTTGTGTTTGTGTGTGTGTGTTGTGTATGTGTGTGCTTTATCGGTGGATGGGTGGGTGATGGGGTGATGTGAAGAAGTATACCGAATTGATTAAATCCATCATATACATACACAATGTACAAAATGCTTGGAAGTGTTACGGTTTATCCCTGCCTTTACCTTCCTTTCTTTTTGCTGTCATGTCAGTCTTTCTTTGTATGCTTCTGTGCATTTCAGCTCGAAGTCTGTATGATCCAGCTTGAAATGGGAACTCAAATTCTATTTACACCCTGAAAGAAAACCAAAGTTCCCCAAATAATGAAAAAGAAACATCCAAGATGGCACATGGAAATGAATAACCTAGCGGGTTATATTTTACGTTCATAAAATATCTCCATGATGGTCATTCATTGTAACTTTCTTTGCCTTTTGCACGAGTGTTTGCCTTGAATCCTGAAATGGATAAATCTAGTGTTTAGCATGATGTATCTTCAAATGCGAAGCCAGTTGAGCATTTAATTTGCAGACTGAAAATGTAGCTGAAAGTTTTTCCTGTTTAAATGAAATGGAATGATCATGTTGTCAGTCTATCGTTGTGCTAGTGAACCTTTATTTGTGTACAGTTTTCACATCTTCAGATGAAAGTCAATTTGTTTGCTTTTAATCTTTATTTGAAAACTCACTGAACAAACAGATGAGCCATTTTCTCAGAACAGTTTTCAAGTGATAGTTTTTCATACTCATTGTTGGTTGGTTGAAAGGTTCATTCTTTTCCTGCGTAAGAATGAAATCATGTGCCTTAAAATAGGAATAACATCTCTTTAAAATTTCAAGTTTGGTTGTTAATTTATTGGTAACTTTGCTCAAAGAGTAGATCAGTGTTTATAATTTATTTGAATATTTAAGTAGATAACATTCTTTGTTTTGATTGCATTTTTCTTAAAACTTTATGTTAAATAAATGTTTTATATGTTTATTCCATTTTTATTGAAAACATAATGAAAGGGACACATAGTCTAAAAAGTATAGATGGAAAACTGTAAATACATTTTTACCATGGTGTGGGAGGTAGTTCAGGTTACAGCCAATACATGTAACTTGAAATGATGTTCTCATCTATATCTTCCCAGGACTCTTCAACATTACAGCGTATGAGCTCCAAAAATAGTTGAAAGTACCTTGTAAATTTAGCTAGGGTGCTGATTTCGCTCAATCATCAGGATCAACTCAGTCGTTACTCTCTACAACTTGTTTTGTATATGAAATTAATTCTATTTTGGATTTTTATTGTTAAAAAAGTATCAGTGTATAGTTATGAAAGATAATTCATTCTGTATTTGACAAAGATTAGTAGCCAGGATGGACAGCACCGAGGGCATGAAAGTTAACATGCTTTGCTTCTGTTTTCAGGTGAAGGTATATGTTTTCTTATCAACTGTGGTTTTAGTGAGAATAAAATGAAATTAACTTGCACTGCACTAACTACTGTGTGGCTTTGAGCTTCACATTTAAATGATATTCAACAGCATTGTTTTGCACAAAACTGACTATTTCACAACAGGAAAACCAAGTGTGCATCAGTTAACCTCTTCTTGAGAAATTCACGACTATTACAACTGGGCATTACTGAAAGAGTACAAGTGCTTACCAAAAAAAGGATTCGTCTGCCAGAATAACTAGTAGCTACTGTCAATGTTTATTAACTCCATACTAAATCATAGTAATGGCATCTATACAGTGCTAACTGGTATTTAGATCTCCTGTCACTTTGTTTCAAGTTGTAAAAAGATATACTTATCATTGTTTTCATACTTTTTCTGATAAGCTTTAGAAATGTAATGTTATCTATTGCCAATAAACAAATTTCTTCTTCACAAGATTTGTGTTTTGGTGCTTATACCAATTTGTCCAATGACAACAGAATAACTAAGCATTTTCTCAAATAGAAATTAGTAAGCCTTTATTTACAGAGTGGAGTTTGAAGTGCCCACTTAGTCTTAAACTGTTTATTGATGAATGAAAAATATTTTGCAAAGCGCAGCTTCTCTCCAAGATGCATATCAAGTACTTCTCATTCACTATCTATCTTTGTCCATGTGAACAAGAAACACAGGAGGTAAAGCTCATTCAGTCAATCATAACAAACATGCACTTGGCATCAAAGGACTCCTGTGTGCAAGCATATCTTGCATAGTTTTCAATATAGGCAGTTGAATATTCTTTGGCTCTCTCTCTCTCTCACACACACACATACACACACTTACTTGCACACACATACACACACACACTTACTTGCACACACGCACACGCACACACTTACTTGCACACACACACACACTTACTTGCACACACACACACACACACACACACACACACACACACACACACACTTGCACATACACACAAACACTTGCACACACGCATACATGCACACACACACACATACATGCACATACACAAACACACCTGCACACACACACACTACATGTGCTCTCTCTCTCTCTCTCTCTCTCTCAAAAGAAGAAAGGGTAAATATTGTGACATTTTTAAAACTTCTTATCCATAGTTTGTCAGCAAAGAAGATTCCCAGTCTCACAATAAGGTAACTTTGATGGAAATCAGCTTGATTGAACTCATTCCTGATGCATAGCATCGCATGAACCTATGCACTGAGCATAGTCGTTGACGACGCATAGGTTCATATGATGTTATGCATTTGAATAATTTTCCTTATTGTTCGGGAGGAAAATCGATTTCAGAGAACTACACTGAATTTCATAATTTTAGTACTTTTTAAAATAATTTTTTTCAAAATATGTATATTTTCCTGCAACTCCAGGGATGAAATGCATTAAAAATACTGAGACTTGAATGAGTTAACCACTGGTGACAAGTGTCTGGAGTTTACATTTTGCAGGTCTGTTTCAACCCTCTGTTTCAATGCTCTTGGCCATTGATCTCAGTAAATCAATGGCATTCAAGGAATAATAATTTGTTTGCTAAGAAAAGATCTGCATTCCAGTTTTCCAGTTGCTATTGAATTTGGGAAAATTTGTGGTGAGAGAGCATCATTATGACCTTACAAAGGTGTCTCTAGATGGTAGACATTGCCTAATGAAATAGACACACAAATATTTGCAAATTCCACTGTGGTGGGCTATTTAATCCCACTGGCAGGTGATCACACATGATGTAATTTAACCTAAGTTTGCCTGTACCAGGCAGAACAGTGCAGAGTCCTGTGGTGGATGATTAGACAGTACATGTTACGAGGCCTCTCATCACACCTTTCCTGGTTGACAGTTTTATCTGCTTAGCATTCTGAATTTTCACTGTTGAAACTCTTAAGGAATCACCAAGCTCATGCATGCTATTCCACCCTTCAGACAGACCAACTTTTTATTTTCTATAATTTGATTTGCACGTATCATGAGTGAAATGGGGTATTTACAGATGCCATCTGTAGCAGCTCATATGTATACTGCCTTGTATGTTATTCATGTAAATTTAACCAGACATGGCACTACTGTTACCGTCTCTGTTATCATGAACCAGTGTGACATGAAGATTGTCCATATAACATGTAAAGGTGAGCCAAAATATATCAACTTGTGAATATATACAAAAAGGATATGTTAGGAAATAGAAATTTCACAGCCCTCATATCACCTGAAAGTTTGCATTCATCAGATCAGCCTGCCAGCAGAAATACTAATGAATTCCTAATTCCACAGACTTTTGAAAGTTTTCTGTCACTGTTTGATGGGTGGGTGGATATTGAGGGGTGGGATAGGTAGGAGATGGGGCCAAGTTGACTGAGGCGCCTGTTCCATCTTGGCTCAGAAGTAGCTTTATTTAGGTGTCAATGTTGAAATCACATTGGATTTTTTCTTTTAGTTTTTTCATTCTTTGGGTTTTGTTTGTTTCTAACTTCAAGTCCCATAAGACTGTCCATCAGTTGTTCCCCCAGGCGATAATTCAATTCGTCTCTCCAAGGGAGACTTACTTAATTATCACCATGCTAACATATGTTAATTTGTTCATATACTTATGTTTTATAGCAGAAAATGCTTCGATTGCTATGCTATTGAAGTAATTTATTTTGTCATTAATATATTAGGATACAGAACAACTGTAGTTCTTTTTGTTGATGTGCAAACATATTTTCTTTTCTTCATAATATTGTCACGCTGAAAAAACTCCACCATCTTCTCTGAGAATGTTGGGATAACACAGATGAAAATGAATAATTCATGTGTGCTTGTTTCAATGCTTGTAGTTCATGAAATTGGTTAATTTGTTGCTTTTCATACTATCATTCTCTTGTTTTAATGAATATCTTCAGCTACATCATGGACCACTCATTTTAATGTCTATTGAATAAGGTGTTCAGACAACTCTAATGTGTGAATTTGAAAGGATAAGTGTTTAAAAGTTCAACTTTTGAAGTCATTTTGGATTCAACTCATTGGGGAAGGGGAGGGAATGGAGAAAAGCTGAAATGGGTAGAGTTTAAATCTGGATCACAGCAGATGGTGACACCTCACAAATGAGTGATAGGTGAGAGACACCTCACAAATGACTGACATGTGACAGGTGAGAGACACCTCACAAATGACTGACACGTGACAGGTGAGAGACACCTCACAAATGACTGACATGTGAAAGGTGAGAGACACCTCACAAATGACTGACATGTGACAGGTGAGAGACACCTCACAAGTGACTGACATGTGACAGGTGAGAGACACCTCACAAATGACTGACATGTGACAGGTGAGAGACACCTCACAAATGACTGACATGTGACAGGTGAGAGACACCTCACAAATGACTGACATGTGACAGGTGAGAGACACCTCACAAATGACTGACATGTGACAGGCGAGAGACACCTCACAAATGACTGACATGTGACAGGCGAGAGACACCTCACAAATGACTGACATGTGACAGGTGAGAGACACCTCACAAATGACTGACATGTGACAGGTGAGAGACACCTCACAAATGACTGACATGTGACAGGTGAGAGACACCTCACAAATGACTGACATGTGACAGGTGAGAGACACCTCACAAATGACTGACATGTGACAGGTGAGAGACACCTCACAAATGACTGACATGTGACAGGTGAGAGACACCTCACAAATGACTGACATGTGACAGGTGAGAGACACCTCACAAATGACTGACATGTGACAGGTGAGAGACACCTCACAAATGACTGACATGTGACAGGTGAGAGACACCTCACAAATGACTGACATGTGACAGGTGAGAGACACCTCACAAATGACTGACATGTGACAGGTGAGAGACACCTCACAAATGACTGACATGTGACAGGTGAGAGACACCTCACAAATGACTGACATGTGACAGGTGAGAGACACCTCACAAATGACTGACATGTGACAGGTGAGAGACACCTCACAAATGACTGACATGTGACAGGTGAGAGACACCTCACAAATGACTGACATGTGACAGGTGAGAGACACCTCACAAATGACTGACATGTGACAGGTGAGAGACACCTCACAAATGACTGACATGTGACAGGTGAGAGACACCTCACAAATGACTGACATGTGACAGGTGAGAGACACCTCACAAATGACTGACATGTGACAGGTGAGAGACACCTCACAAATGACTGACATGTGACAGGTGAGAGACACCTCACAAATGACTGACATGTGACAGGTGAGAGACACCTCACAAATGACTGACATGTGACAGGTGAGAGACACCTCACAAATGACTGACATGTGACAGGTGAGAGACACCTCACAAATGACTGACATGTGACAGGTGAGAGACACCTCACAAATGACTGACATGTGACAGGTGAGAGACACCTCACAAATGACTGACATGTGACAGGTGAGAGACACCTCACAAATGACTGACATGTGACAGGTGAGAGACACCTCACAAATGACTGACATGTGACAGGTGAGAGACACCTCACAAATGACTGATATGTGACAGACACCTCACAAATGACTGACATGTGGCAGGTGAGAGACACCTCACAAATGACTGACATGTGACAGGTGAGAGACACCTCACAAATGACTGACATGTGACAGGTGAGAGACACCTCACAAATGACTGACATGTGACAGGTGAGAGACACCTCACAAATGACTGACATGTGACAGGTGAGAGACACCTCACAAATGACTGACATGTGACAGGTGAGAGACACCTCACAAATGACTGACATGTGACAGACACCTCACAAATGACTGACATGTGACAGGTGAGAGACACCTCACAAATGACTGACATGTGACAGGTGAGAGACACCTCACAAATGACTGACATGTGACAGGTGAGAGACACCTCACAAATGACTGACATGTGACAGGTGAGAGACACCTCACAAATGACTGACATGTGACAGGTGAGAGACACCTCACAAATGACTGACATGTGACAGGTGAGAGACACCTCACAAATGACTGACATGTGACAGGTGAGAGACACCTCACGAATGACTGACATGTGACAGGTGAGAGACACCTCACAAATGACTGACATGTGACAGGTGAGAGACACCTCACAAATGACTGACATGTGACAGGTGAGAGACACCTCACAAATGACTGTCATGTGACAGGCGAGAGACACCTCACAAATGACTGACATGTGACAGGTGAGAGACACCTCACAAATGACTGACATGTGACAGGTGAGAGACACCTCACAAATGACTGACATGTGACAGGTGAGAGACACCTCACAAATGACTGACATGTGACAGGTGAGAGACACCTCACAAATGACTGACATGTGACAGGTGAGAGACTAAAGGCAGTTCTTAAGTGGGAGATCTCTCCCCTCACCAACCACATTCAGAGGGAAAGACAGACCAGGTTTATGGTGTATGTAGTGTTCCAATGACATGCTCTGGGAAGACTGTAAACCTTTTCTCTAGCCAAGCGCACAAACCACCTTTTCCTACTCTGCTTGCATGCAAAAATCTCATGTTGAGGATTACAGAGGCACTGAGGAGGAAACTGTTACTACATAACCGTATCAATTTCTCAAAGCACAATGCAAAATACATAAATAGTTCATATAAATTGCTATATATGTGTATTATTCAGATGGAGGTGTGAGTCCAAGTTGAATCCAGTCAAAAGTCAGGCCGCAGAGATAAACAACACTAGGCAGCTTCTCACGGAGCCGAGTGGTTCAGGTAGACAATTCTCAGTAGTAACATGTGTGTCAATACAGTCAAATCCTAGATTCATTCAAACTACCTGACTTAGAGCAAAATCAGAGTGGATCTTTTTGTACTTGCCAGACAAGTTTGTCTTGTTAAGAACAGGTTTAGGGCATCAGTGAAGCACATGTGGACTCAAACTGTTTGTTTGCATGTTTCAGCTGTGGCAGCTGTTGATTAGAGACTTCTGACGCTGACCATCTACATGACATTTCTCCAGTGGTGAAAGTGGGTCTCCACTTTTGGATACTTTATGATGACATTTGTAAATGTAAACATTTGTATATACTTCTACATACATGTATAAGTGTCTCTCTCTGAAACTGGGCTCCAAAGTGTGTGACATGGGAGTAAAAAATTCAGCCTACTCAAAACAATGTGACAAACTTTGTTTTTCCGTTAAAGACACATGATTATAGTTTCTTCTGAACAACAACAAAATCCTGAAAGCACATTGGTAGCAGACACATATCAATGGTCAACCATGCCAATATTTTGCTGCCTAATGTGCACACAGAGAGCCACCAGAAACAAGTTGAAAATAACTCACAAGTCCACTGTTTTTCAAGGTAATGTTTTTGTAGCCTATTAAAAAATATCAATAATCTTTCATATTGAGACAGGATCCAGGAGTGATACTTATGCAGCTGATGCTGTTTGAAAACTTGCAAAAATGTATTTCATGTTGTTTAGTAAAGGGTTCATAGGCGGTTTTCTTGTGGACAGCAATATAAAGACGAATAATTCATGTTTGGACATTTCAGAAAACATCTTGTCACTGAATCTGCTCTACAGCAGCAGACCCTCTGTCTTGTCATGAAACATGACACAAAATATCCTACACACTTCAGCCCAATTTCTGAGAATGACCCTTGTATTTGTGTATACATGTGTACACTCTTTTGGAAACTTTATGATATTTGTAAATATATGCAGGTTTATATATATACTGAAAGCTTTATGAGCAGCCAAGTATTGGACAGTTTGTCTGTTTTTCTTTTCCTTTGTACACAATGTTAATTGTTCTGTATTTACACTTACATATATTTGAGCAAAAAGCAATAAACTTGCAGTTATTTTACTGTTTATGCATGGTAGATGTTGTTTGTTTTATAAGACTGACTTGTTTAGAGGGACAGCAATCATGTCCAACAGCCATATCTTGTCAATAATGCTAGATATTAACCATGGCTTGACTATAGGGAATGTCACAAAAGCTCTGTAACTACAAAGCTTGAGGTAATTAGGGATGTATGCAGCAATAGAAACCCTGAGTTTAATCCATGTGTGTCTGGCAGTTTGTCTATGTAGGATATTTCATGCATTGCTCAACTATCCAAACATTAAAGTATAAAATCTTGTGGGCATTTTTCACTCTGCATGAGCAAAAGAATGTCACAGGCATTGGTTTTTGTCACAATTCCTTGATTATGTCAACTAGAAGAAAAATGTCAGTAAACGTGCATTTCATGCTTGATGTTATTGCAACATGTGTTTTAGTAATCCCCTAAACATAAATGACAATACTCATTATAATATGGAATCCTAATAACATATACATGTTTGTAGTAAGATGTATCCCCATTGCTGTGCTTCTAAGCAGCAGCATAGGTTGGTCATGCACCAAGTTATTCGTATGACCCAAAAACACAAAGGTGGTGTTTCAACAACTGCATCATGTGCATGGACAATCATGATTGAAGACAGAGTTATGATTTAATGCCTGTTTATTTGTTTATCATGTTTGCAAAAACTTCCTGATTCTCCACAAACTATTATGCCATCCATCATAATTCATTAACTCTACACATTCATTACATCAATGAGACAAAAATGGTAACTGTATGCATAACAATGCAAAAGAACTTTTTAAAGAAAGTCTTTAGAAATCGGGTAATGCATTGCGGGAAGCATCTGATAGGCTGATAGAAATACACCCCTTCTATTATGCATCTGACAGGCTGATAGAAATACACCCCTTCTATTATGCTGAATCAGGGCCTCAGACAGGCTGATAGAAATACACCCCTTCTATTATGCATGACAGGCTGATAGAAATACACCCCTTCTATTATGCTGAATCAGGGCCTCAGACAGGCTGATAGAAATACACCCCTTCTATTATGCTGAATCAGGGCCTCAGACAGGCTGATAAAAATACACCCCTTCTATTATGCTGAATCAGGGCCTCAGACAGGCTGATAGAAATACACCCCTTCTATTATGCATCTGACAGGCTGATAGAAATACACCCCTTCTATTATGCTGAATCAGGGCCTCAGACAGGCTGATAGAAATACACCCCTTCTATTATGCTGAATCAGGGCCTCAGACAGGTTGATAGAAATACACCCCTTCTATTATGCTGAATCAGGGCCTCATCGTCCATGATTGGAAGAGCCCGATATTTTCGTTTATAAAAGTAAAAGTAGACTAACTTAATGATTTCGTCCTATGTATAAGATCTTGTACTTTTCTTCTGAATGTGTGTTTAGTGTATCAAGCTATATTTCTTGCATTCGATGGACTCTTTTTGCTAAGACTGTTAGAAACCAGGCAGTCATCCAGAACATGCATTGGAAAGTACTCAGTCTGAAAGCTTGTATCCAGGAATGTAACATGGTTTAAGCCAGTCCACACACCCCTCATTAGCTGCACACACATGCACACACACACACACACACACACACACACACCAACTGCAGGTTTTTGGAGTCAAATGCTGTTAGCCAGGGGCACCTCCAACTCTCAAAGAGGCCACCTGGGAGCATCAGGACAGGATAAGATCAATAAGACCTGACTGTTCACTCAAACCATCCTGGTAGACATTGCCCAAACCACGAGAAGCAGTAAAATAGTCACTGAATTCCTTATTCACCCCACAAGAAACATTTCTGCAAATGTCTACCAACCAAACAGAAACATCACAACCTAGCCTTAATTCAGTACTTCTTCCGGCATAGGAATCTTCTTATGAGTAGTCAAATCTTTCCAGAAGCTTATCTTCCATATACATGTAATTTTCTTCAACCTCACTTCTCCACAAACATTCAATCAATAGGGAAATGGGTGAAGAACAAGCAACCCACAATCAGAAAGAGAGTGCAAAATCAATCTAAACACTGACCAATCAGTAGGGAAGAGAATGCTCAAGTGCAAGTTCACAATAAGCCTGAAATCCATAGTAGAGTGGATGATAGATTATCAATGATTGATCAATAATACCAAATGCCCACATCTGTACATTGATTGGTTTGACCTCAATCTGAGCACATGTGGTGCACTCACAGAATGCATGATCAATTGGTTTTCCAGCAAACATTTGTCCAAATAGTTATTCTATGTAACTGCATCAGTCACAGGAAATATTTAAAGTTGCAATACAATGTGCAGTAACTTGTTTCAGGGTGCCTGTAAATGCTTACCACAGAGGATGTGCTTCTGTTTAACATGTAGCACAGCCCTGCTCAAGCATAACAGCATGTACAATTCCTCAGCCAATCACATAACAGCATGTACAATTCCTCAGCCAATCACATTCTTCCTGTTGTAGCAAGCTTTGGTGCTACTGCCAAGTTTCTAAAGCATTTCCAATTCTTGTTCTTGTTTTTAATCTGGTGCAAGTTTTTAATTTGCAAGAATGTGGGACAGTAATTAACACTGTGATGAAATAAGTACACATTTGCCAACAAAAAAATAATGAGTGAAGTTTCAAAACTTCTGTAATATCCATTCAATCATAATGAATTATAAAAGTAAGGATAATCCATGGTGTGACATGTCAAAAACAGGGAAACATCTGCAATAATACTCATAAGACATCACAGGATCTGTTTTAGTAAACATACATGTATGTCTACGAAGCCTAAATAAAATGGATAAAGTGTTTTGCAACTATGCTAATAATCATGTATCTACTTTCTATACAACAATATATTACTGCCATTTCATGTCCATGGGTCACATTATAAAACTATTTTGTTTAAAAAAAAGCATATCAATGCATTTAACAGGACTTACACTAAACACCATGGGTAATGGGAAGATCCCACAGACATCACAACTTTTATTCTTGTTGGCACGTAAAGACGTTTACCAACAGGTGCATCAATCGATGTTCACCTATACATTCATGCACAATCATGCACTCATTCATACCTGACACAGTGACAAGACAGGGTAGCAGCAATTTTCCTCCATCAACATGATTTATAACTTTTTCTCCCATCTCTCCCGCCCCTGGGATTGAACCACGGCACAGCGCCTCGCTGCAAAGCCTTAGCATGCTGGACCATCTACACCTCCTAGATGATCCAGCATGCTAAGGCGTTGGGCTCTGCAGCGAGGCGCTGTGCTTTGGTTCAATCCCAGGGGCGGGAGAGATGGGAGAAAAAGTTATAAATGCATTTAACATCATTTAGCATCACATCTCTCAACAACTTCATTAGTAGCATAATATCCCAGTGAGCTAAGGGTAGGAACTCTCAGCCTTTCATATTACATAAAATACCAATAATTTTCCAACAACAACTACCCGTAATCATGTGAAACAACTGGCATGACAATAATGGGGATGTTTAAAATAAAATACTATCAACATCTGCATTTTCTGTGAGTTAAATGGAAAGTGCTATTTTGGAATGTTCTGATTTGCAGTGAATTAAATATGATTGGTATGCAAGTCTTGTCACAATCATTGATTTAAAACAAAACATTACTGTCACAGCAGCACCTTGTGTTTACCTGAACCTGTTCTACAAGTGGGGAACAGGAACAGTTTGTTCTGGACACAGCACCACGTCAACTTCAGCAAATGCATGGTTCTCGCAGTACAAGTCAAGTGTTATTCAAACAGTCTTCACAACCTGTCCTCACTTTCCTACAAAAGATTACATTCTGTTTTAAGTTTGAGTCTAATGGCAGCAATTTTCTTAGCTTTTGATCATTGTATGTAACACAATATTAGGTCCAAACTTTCTTCTGCAAATATTTGACAGCCATCAACATTAGTGGAATGCATCTCCATCCCCAACAATTTGATCTAATGCAGTCAAAACCTAAAAGCTTTAAACAAGGGTTGCAGTCAGTTATTCAGTTGTGACTAAAATGCTTTAAAAAACAACTTATGCTTGCAGTATCCAAACTGAGTGCACAAAGAAACAATCCATCTTAGCAAAGATGCATGTACACAAAATACCATGTGAGTGATGACATGAGACTATGAGGCAGCTAGATTTTGGCCTATCATTTCCCTCTATTATTGACCCTTCTTTACTGTCTTTCTGCTGGTGTAGGACTGATAGTAGAAATTTCCAAACAAAATTATCAGGGATACAGCATACAGGAAAACTGCATAATTGAAACCCGTGGGAAAATCGCAGTCTGTCATCATGTTGTAGCCAGTGTGAATGACAAATGCCACAAACTGCGTCTGGAAAGAAAGGAAAAGGAATTATGCTAACAAAAAAAGGTTGTGGTTATGGTAACCTGACTAATTCTTTTTTTCTGCTGACCCTAATCTTTTTCTCCATCAAGCAAAGAAATAATAAAATCCACAAATTGATTGTAAACCCCCCAAAAATGCATGGTGTTCCATCTTCCCTGCCTTATGAGCACCCAGGAAATTCCCATCTAATTTTTTTATGTTTTTGGAAAAAGAAGGTTTGGTTTATATTTAATCTGGCCTCTTCTAAAAAAGATAATGAAAAATGAAAGTTCAGGCCGACCTACCAAACAAATCCCCCACCCCACCCCCCACCCACCTTTTTGTTTTGTTTTTTGACCATGTTACCTTAACCACAATTTTTGGGGGGCTTTGCCTTATGCCATACATTGATGTTCATGGTTTGGACACTTTTAGGTCTTTCCAAGATATATGCACTCCTAATATATGTAAGGTTCTCTGCGTCGTCTTCAAATGTGTCACAGACAATGCTTCCTCCTGTCTATCTGCAAGAACTGCTACAAGACTACAAGCCAGTGCGAAATTTAAGATCTTCCAGTCAAAAACTCATAGATGTTCCGAAGAAAAAAACAAAAGCCTATGGTAACAGGTCATTTTCCTTCACAGGCCCAAAGTGTTGGAACAGCATTCCGGAACGACTCAGAAAGTTATGAAGTCTAAAGGATTTTTAAAAAGGACTTAAAACACATCTTTTTAGCCAAGAATCTTGTTTTGGTGACTATATATACACACACACACACACACACACACACATAT
>JAWQFJ010026570.1:0-17500 GCA_034096865.1 Theodoxus fluviatilis | reverse complement strand
AGGCTTGTTTGTTTGCTCGTTCCTTTGTTACTACTATATAATAGAGAGAGAGAGAGACAACATTTTCTAAGAGCTGTGTCTCATAGAATTTTCTGGATACTATCAAAATCGGGAAGGAGTGCTAAAGGAATGGCAGGGAGCTGAGACTCAACCAAATGTCTGCTAATGGTTGAAGCAGCATGTTGGCAAAGGTTTAAGCAACAATAAATAATTTAGCTAGCTTTTTCCACTCCAACTTTAGGATCTTGGGCAGAAATATGAGCAGCCCATGGGTTGCAAGCTTTTGACCGGTAACTTGGTCTAACTTGGGCATGCATGTCCATGAGCAGGAAGGATGCATTTCACTGGCACAATTTCAGATTATGTTCTAACTTTGCAACACGGTCAACTAAGAAATTAAATCTATCTACATGTATATAAAAACTTTATATCCCTAATGCAAATACCTAGCTGACTGTCTCAATACAGGTCAAGTCAAAAGGACAAGAGGAACATACCGCTGAAGCCACTCTATGCTCCCTTCATCAGCCTTGGTGATGTTCCAATTGAAAACTATCCCTCCGAGTTCCTACAAAGCACAGCTCCTTCACCTTGATGCAGAACAAGAGGTGGACAGAGAGCTACAAAGAGGATGCTTTGACAATATGTCCCTATGAAAAGTGGAGCATCTTTGCACAAAATCACGTTTCTGCACTCACCAGCTGCAGTCGAGTGAGGTAGCGCTTCCACCACAGGTATTTCTGCATGTGTGGACCGAAGGCAGCCAGGCCATAGTACAGGTACATGGCAATATGGACCCCAGAGTTCAGCATTCCAGGGAAGAAAGCTGTTTGACAAAGATAACATCACATACACTGATGTAGTGAAGCAATTCTCCCTTCTTTCAACATATCAAAATGCCCTATTCAAAACATTCTTGACATTATAACTCATCTCCCTTCATTTGAAGTAAAAGTCTTTTCATGGAAGTCTCAGATTATGTTGCACAGATACTGAGGTAATTTATTACAACTACTCAGATTCATTGAAGTTAATAATATCCACAAATGGCTGTTTTCAGCAATGAATGAATTCTCAAAATGCATATCTCTCTCTCTCTCTCTCTCTCTCTCATATATATATATATATATATATATATATATATATATATATATATATATATATATATATATATATATATATATATATAAATTTTTAAAGAATAATTGAGACTTGAATGCATTTTTAATCAGGGGGGTGCATTTCCCTTAATCAGAAAATTACATTTCCTGATCAATGTAGGGTATTTTTCTCATAGGAGCAAAATATTTTCTAGTCAGAGAGGAGCAGGTATACACTCACACTGACCACCAGCGACGTACTTGACTCCCATCCACCAGTTGATAATCATGGTGCAGTGGTGGTAGACATGGAGGAAGGTTACTTGTCCCCACTTGTGTCTCAAGATGAAGAACACCTTCACACAACAAGCAACTTCCTTTTAACCCTTGAATATCCCCCTCGACCTTTCGCTCTGCTCTCAAAACTCACCTCTTCTTGAAATCGTTCCCTGATCCTGTCTAAGTTTCTTCATCTTCCTCCCCTCACTGTTCTCTTTGTACTAGCTTGCCTAAGCCCCCTACCACCCTCCTGTCTCTCCTCCCCCTCTCCCCAGTTTCATGGTTAAGCGGTGACGCTGTACATCAGTTTGTCGAATGCCTGAAGTGAATGTCCGACTCCTATGTTATTAAGTTTATTAAGTTACCTTTGAGGTGATTGACTGTTTCTGTATATTGCAATGGTTGTGTATGTATGCGCCTTGAGCATGTCTTAACTCATGATAAGGCGCTATATAAATCCACACATTATTATTATTATTATAATATGGCAGCCCCTGTTGCGGCCTCATACTCCTGCTTTTCTCTCTTCGGTGTCTGCTAGAAGTTCTGTGATGTTTTTCAAGTGTAAACTCCTGCGTGTCAGCAGCTGAAGGTTTTGGACATCTCTTAACCATGGGTGATATACAAAGTTACGAATACCCTGGCAATGTTATCTCAATAATTTGTGATCCTGTTTGATGGAATCAGCTTGATGCAAAAAGCCGTCGTAGGGGAGTCGGTACAGATTTCTATATTTTGCCACAGCTGCTTCTCACATTATTTCTCTGCTCTCAACTGCATTTTGAAATGAATTTAGTACCATTGGCACTTCCTAATCTATGCATTGAAATCACCCACTCCATTAATCTATATGGAAATTTGTCTGGAGAAGTGTTTTACTCTGTCATTATCTCCCTGACAGTTGAGGAAAAGAACCTATCTTAAATAGTCTCAATCAAATAAACTATGTCCCAGCTATAATAACTGTGAAAAGCCTTTTAGTTTTTGCAGAAGAAGACAAACAAAATAAGGGGGTGGAGGGGGGAATGGGGTGGGGGGGTGGGGGGGTGGGGTGGAGGGGGGAAGGTTCAATAAAGAATAAAGCAGGATACTTAAGATACATTGAGTAATTCCAAACATTCTCTAAAATTTGTCTCCAAATGTGAAATCTGGGGATACTGTCTTCACCTGCTTGTAGTTCAGGTACCATTTGTCAGCAATTGAAACAGTTTGAACCATTAAAAGGGGCATTTCCTAATGCCATTCTCCATTTGCAATACTTCATTGCTCAAGTGTGGAAATATGTCTTGCTGGAATAGGTCTTCAAAATAAAACCACTTTAAACATAAGTTACATAGTTGTGTTAGTAGAAAAGAATAGAGAAGAAGTAAGATAACACTAGTCAAGATATGTAAGTATCTCAAAATGTTCAGCGTTAGACTTCAACTTCATTTAGTGGCAGGGGGTCACATTTAATCATACATAATGGCTATCTTGGGTCACAGTTGTACACAGAACTCAATGAAGAACACTTGTGTGGCAGTTTATTCTTAAAATAAGCAGTTGCAGAAAAGTTGAGACAAATATTATTCAAAATGAACACACATGAAACTATAATTATTCTGCAAATAAGTGTAACTATGCATGACAAACAAGGCTTAAAGCAGTATTTAAAAAATCTAAGAAAATGAAGAGTAAAGTAATCAATGCACTAAATGACATATACATTTTCCTCAGCTGCACGTGACTGTAAAAAAGAATTTCCTTAAGGATCATACAGTGTGTGTATGTGTGTGTGTGTGTGTGTGTGTGTGTGTGTGTGTGTGTGTGTGTGTGCGTGCGTGCGTGTGTGTTTTGATATGCATGAATGATTAAACAATACCGTGATTGAAAATCTCATTTTGTCATTTTTCCTGCGTTAACCTTGTTTCCTCATGCAAGGTCACAGTCTTCAATAGAATGAGTATTCACTCACCGTGTCAAGGAGTTCTATCACTTTTGAGAAGAAGAACCACCAGCAAACACTTGCCATCTAAAACAAAACAGGAAAACTCAGGGAAAAAGAGCTGCGGTGCTATTTATACCATATTGCATCATTTCCCACAAGATATTCATAGAAAATATTTTATTAGACACTTTTCATACTCCACATGGTTAAAAATGAAAGTGCAAAACATGGACATTTGATTTTGAATTAATAATGTATAACAAAATTTGCATAACAGTGTTGCAGCAAAAGTAATTTCTCTTTCCAAGGTTTGTTAATATGATATGGCCAAGGTTTAATCATCTTTCTCCTTTAGTTCCATCTTCACCTCTTGTACTTGTAAACCTTAGCATGACCATATGATACCTTTAAGGCAACTACAAGTATTCCAAACAAGCAGAAACGCCTCTTAAACCTTTGTCCCCCTCCATGTCACTGCCAATGCCAAGTAAGCAGAGCAGCTAGTGGAAACTTCTCACCCTGAGTGCCAGTGGAGCATCACTGTAGTCCACAGGCTGGCACTTGTAACTGTAGCCAGACAGAATGGAGGTCACCAGAAACTGTCAACACAGGAAAAAACTTTTCATCGCAGTCATGGCATCAAGGAAAACAAATAGCAACTGTTGGTATTACTGGCAGTACATTAGATTTAGTGTGCAAGGGATGCAACTCTGACATGTATGTATATGAAGTCACGAGAGTTACCTCATTCATCAAGTTGATGATTTTCCCTTCTTCTTCTTCTTCTTCTTCTTCTTCTTCTTCTTCTTCTTCTTCTTCTTCTTCTTCTTCTTCTTCTTCTTCTTCTTCTTCTTCTTCTTCTTCTTCTCCTTCTTCATCTTCTTCTTCTCTGTCTCCTTTTTCATCATCATCATCATCATCATCATCATCATCATCATCATCATCATCATCATCATCATCATCATCATCATCATCATCATCATTTTTATTCTCCTAGAATATAACTCCCATTACACTGTATCACCAAGAACAGACAGTCACAACAGGAAACTGAGCACTCCCTTTGAATTCCATGTATGAACTGGTGCCAGTTCCACAGCACATGCTTCAGAGGCTTGGCACCCACCTCATAGAACATGTAGAAGGACAGGCCCACTAGGGCAAAGTTGTAGGGGACGATGAAAGCCTTGAGGGACATGGGAGGCCGTTTGGAGGCCAGGGAGGGCCCCAGCCACACCACCATCAGGTACAGGAAGAAGATCACCACTATAGGGAGTGGCGACCCCATCAGCAGCCACCCCTCCACTCGCTTGTCTGCAAAACCAGTGGAGCATGCACAATTCAGTGCTGTACAGTACAGCATAGTACAGTAAAGTACTGTACAGAGTAACAGTACATGTACAGCATGAGGCTGATAATTCTATAGTAATACTTTTAAAATTCACTGTATATAACATGACCTGCCATTGAACTTAACTCCAGGGGCATCAGAATACATTATAGTGCTGATGCTGCTTTAGCAACCTTACAAAGCAGCCCCTGAATGTACATATGCCCTAAATAGCATGATTATGGCACACAGACAGAACACAGACTTAAGGAATTCATTCATGTCACTCTCATTTTTCACTTCTCATAAGAAACAAAAGCACATGCATGAGCAGGAGAGAATACATGTGTATGTATAGGAGTGTGTGTATCCACATGTGCGCGTATTTTTGTTCATGTTTACATTTGTGTGCATGTGTGTGTGTGATGTTTGTATGCATGTGTGTGTATGCATGTCTGTGTGTGCTTATGCATTCAACACAGAAGAAGAAATAGTTCATTCAAAGTTTTACTAATGAGCAATGTACAAGAATGGCTCTGGTGTTCAAACATATCTGACAGATGCATCTACATGGATGAGAGCATCCTTCCAGTGATGTCATCATGTGTTTTTCACCTCCTCTGGCCATGGCATCCTGATAGAAGTCTTCTACTTTTTCAAGAAAGGTAGCCATTCTGGGCTAGAATTCAGAACTGTGCTGAAAAGAAATGGAAAATTGTTGTTCAGCCTGTGAGGAGTGTTGCATAGAGCTAAGATGCATCACAGCTTCTTAACTACAAACACAGCCACAACAACTAAAGCAATCATTTTGATAATGTAACAAGACTGCTGGTGTCAGTAGTTGCAGAAAGTTTTCAACAAACATGTTCCCTTCAAACAGATTACCTCTGCAACTGTAACATACCACTGACTTTTACTGCTTTGCATTATTGTAATTTATTTTCGAGTGTCCAGCTAGCTGATGACAAGAAATATACAATTACAACAAAAGTAACATATGCCTGAATTAAATATTCTGAAACCTAGATTTTATCAAAAAGCATAAGAATGAACACATTTCTTCATTGTCTGTTCTACATTGCTCAAAACATCTTGAGCAACTTTTCAGTCTCGTGGACATGACCATGTGGAGACTGATGTGAGGGCATACTTCCAAATCGACATGCTGTGTCCTTTCTACAGGCGAGAAAAAAACAACAACAATTGGTTGTAACTTTTTTTCTCTACTTTATTTTTCGAAGTCCCATGATTTCAAAGTCTGAAACACAGTGGCCACTTATGGCCAACATGTTTAAACCAGTCGGTAAGAAAACAGGATCACACAGGATCACACATAATCACACAGGATCACAACAGACAATTTTTCACTTTTCCTCGACACTTTCGACTTAGAATAATTTTCACCCGCCACCCCGCCTGACTAAGCATGTCCGGGGAGTTTCACCTAAACCCGGACGCGTTACTGTTTGTCACGTTTGTGTCCAACATCAGCGTCGGGCCCTGGAGTTAGGGCGTAGGGACCACTCGTTGAGAGTCAAACGTGGGATGGAGTTAGATTATAAAGCTTCACTGGTTTACTGACAAACACCCGTCTCGCAAGGAAGGTCCAGGTTTGCCAACATTTAATTATTAAAAAACCACACAAATCTTCTTGCTTACAATAATGGGGTAGAGGTATTTAAAGCGACGCTATGTCAAAAAGAATACAAAATACTCTGTTAAAAGACGATGAATCTCTCGTATGTCGAAATATCGAAAAAGACGATGATTCGGCCGACGGAATCATAGAATAAATCGTCGTTCCACACGTCGTCGTTCCGATACTCACGTCTATTGGTCGATCCCTCGCAAATTAAAATACGATATCGGAACTGACTTCTTGCAAAGAGCGGTTACTTACAGTTACACAACAGACATTCGTGTATCAAGCAAACACACACTCGGGCACTAATTTTATTGTTTTTTTAATTGATTTTCAATCTAATTCATTCACGATCCGGTAATTTGGGTCCGATTCTGTTGTGATCCTGGGTGATCCTGTGTGATCATGGGTGATCATGTTTTCTTACCGACCCGTTACAACACGTATAAAATTTAAAAAGATTTCGTAGAGTATCACAGGTAGCTGTTCTTAGGCAGATGAACAGTTATATCTACGGGAAGATTCCCAACAATAAAGGCAAGTGCATTCAAGCTGGGAGTGAAGAGTCATTAAAGGCGATCTACACTGCACAAGGACTGAACTAGACTCCGAAATACAACTTTTACACATGAGAACACGGCAACAACTTTGACCTTTACGGCTTTAGACGAAATTCAGATTCTACGTTTAAAATGTGCACGATACAGAAAGGTTATCATAATACGAAGTCAACTACCTTGGACGTCAACCACGATTTCCCAGAATTATGTCAGGTTGAAAGAGCGCGTGTATCTGGGCAAAGAGCACGTACGCTTATCGCTCAAAGGTTGTGCAGAAATACACAGGTTGTTGTAAGGGAGTGCACTCTAGGTTTTTTAAGCGCGCTGTTCTAATTACTTCCCTTGCATCGGTTAAAAAGTGGGGCGCGTTGCTTAGGCAAGTATCCTGCAAGAATCTCGCACGAAACGCTCGTTCACAAGGAGGCACTCACTCTGAAGGATATACTGATTGCTTCAACTTATTTTTCCCGGGGAAATTCATGAATTAGGCATAGCTGCCTGTCTTACATTCAGTACTTGTTAAAACAAGCAAGCTGACAAACAAAACCAATCCCACCTCCCACCTATAGCTCCCACCCCCACCCCTTCTATCCCACCCAAATTTTACACAATTACATTAGTCACAATAAGTTCATGGTAACAAAATACCACATTGAAAATAATCACAAAATTAATTTAGAATAACATGAGAAATTACCTAGGATGACTGTACAAGAAAAGTATGTACTTTCAATTTAAAACTGAGCAAAGATTTCACAACTTTCAAAGATAATAATTGGTATATAGTGTGTTCCACATAGTAGCCCCTGAGTAAGACAGGCTATGTTTCAACAAATCAATCCTAGGCTGTGGTATTATGAAGTTATGAACATTTGAATACTGGAACAAGTTTATCAAATAATCCTGCACATCATGCACACTTTTTTTCAGTCGACACATTTGTTAAATTGTAATTAAATGCTTATGAAAAGGCAAGATGTTAAATTCTTTCATTTCAAGGAGAGTGGCCGAGGTAGTTCCGGAGGTACTTCGCCATGACCCAAAATGGCGGAGACCGTGCTAATTGGGTTGTCGTTCATAGACAGCAGTACCTGTAACGTGCTTCTCACTGTCCGAGAATGGAAAAGTGTACGTGCACGGAAGTATTTGCTGTTCGAGTGTTCATTTGTATATTCTATAAGAGTATGTGTATTGGTTATTTTTGGACAAACACTGTTGAAGTGGGGTTTTTTAATCGTTGCATACCTGAAACACGTACCGTACACGTACCGTACACGTACGTCCACTCTCTGCATGAATTATGTCCCTTGCATTGACCCGGAGTGTATCGAGGCACACACGTTTCTACAAAATTGTCTACAACTGAACCCGGGTTGCTTTCTTTTCTTTGAAAAATTTTCCGTGCCATTCAAGATGTCACCATGGTATGTTCTATCAAGTGGAAAACTGCTGTGATGCGTGTGTCGTCAGTTGTTTCGTCTATCGGCAACTTCTTCACCGACTCTCGCGCCAGGACGCAGCCATGTTCTCTCGGACTTCCGCCTTGCCAGTTGATGATTGGCCGTTTCTTATACATCTTTCGGTGCTTGCCTCGCCCTCGCCTTGCCCTCGAGAAAGGTACCTAGCGAAAGCAACGAGCCTCTGAACTATGGGTTATAATCATAACAGGCAGAGCAGTGATCCGGAATAATACATGAATCATGAACACGATGGTTGCTTTGTATGAATGAATTTCTTCGATGAATCACTTCATCAGTGCAGAGCAATGTCTTGTTCAACAAATGGCCAAGACAGTGCCAAGAAAACGGGGAGACGACCGATTGTATCACTCTGACTCGCAAATGAGAGGACTTTGTGATGTTCATTTTGTCGACCTCGATACCCCCTTGCTGCTACACAACTTGACTAGAGCAGCGCCAGGTTGGGTGGACCCAAAAGCCATGGCATTCAGTGGCTCAAATAGTTGTGTGTGTGTGTGTGTGTGCGTGTGTGTGTGTGTGTGTATGTGTTTGTGTGTGTGTTTGTGTGTGTGTGTGTGTGTGTGTGTTTGTGTTTGTGTTTGTGTGTGTGTGTGTGTTTGTGTGTGTGTGTGTGTGTGTGTGTGTGTGTGTGTGTGTGTGTGTGTGTGTGTGTGTGTGTGTGTGTGTGTGTGTGTAAAGCGTGGGAGCCTCGGGAGAGGCAAAGGCTATGGGAGTAAACCCAGACAGAAAATATGGAATGGAGCCTCCAAGGCGGTTGGACAGCGCGCAGCATTCCCATCCTGCAGCTTCTGCAGTCGAAACTGTGCCAAAGATAGCACCTTGCTTTCCTTTGGGTCACACATGTAGGCCGAGAGGGGAGCCACAGAGCCTGCAGGGCAGCCTGTGACTTCCATAAAAAGAACAGCCCATAACTGAGTGCGTCGACTTATCTCCAAGTCCTGGGGCGATGGGGGAGTGACGACGGTACCAGGCACAGGATGGTGCTGGGAGCCGCCAGCCACGAATCCACACTCAGGCAGTCAAGGCGTATTCGGTCGCTCTTATTCACCGAGGCAAGGTTGGAGTTCGGTTGCAACCTTGGTGTCGAAGCAGCCCTCTCTAGAGACAGCACTGCTTACCCCACATGGGGACGGGTATAGAAAAGGTGACCCAAACAAAGCTTGCCTCAAACCGACCTTGCCAGCTTACCGTAGCAGGCTTGGCATCCAACTCTGCGGTCAGAAAAATATAGTAAACTAAATGAGACTTCCTATGCAGTTTGAAGCGCGGATCGTGGGGACACTCATGGACACCAGGAATGACAACAGGCCACAACAAATGATTGCCATCATTGCTCATGAACTGGCGCGGTACAGTATTGACATGTATCGCTGCCCTCAGTGAAACTCGTCTTGCTGGCACGGGCAACCTCACCGAAGTTGGAGCGAAATACACTTATTTCTGGAGCGGAAATGCAGCAGTCGATGAACCAAGGGAGGCAGGAGTTGGCTCCGCAATCCGCTCAGAGCTTGTCCCCACACTTGAAATCCTTATAAAAGGGATCAGCTACAGGCTCATGATGCTTTCCATCTCATTAGCGCGCAGCACTCGCATCACCCTCATCAGTGTCTGCGCCCCATCCATGACCTATGGCGAGGAGGATAAGGAGCAGTTCTACCATGCTCTGAGATAGACCATCCGAGCCGCTCCAAGTGACGAGAAACTGCTCCCCATGGATGACTTCAATGACCGGATTGGCAAAGACTAAAAGGCATGAGGCGCGTTTGTTAGGCAAGTGGCTAGTCAAGGGTGAGGTAGACGCACCTACGGCTAATGAGCGAGAAACGTAGGCAACACCTAGCCCTCGAGATTCTCTCGACATTCTGCGCCTAACAAACGCGCCCACGGTCACCTATTGTCGGCGCCAATCCGGTCATTGAAGTCATCCATGGGGAGCAGTTTCTCGTCACTTGGAGCGGCTCGGATGGTCTATCTCAGAGCATGGTAGAACTGCTCCTTATCCTCCTCGCCATAGGTCATGGATGGGGCGCAGACACTGATGAGGGTGATGCGAGTGCTGCGCGCTAATGAGATGGAAAGCATCATGAGCCTGTAGCTGATCCCTTTTATAAGGATTTCAAGTGTGGGGACAAGCTCTGAGCGGATTGCGGAGCCAACTCCTGCCTCCCTTGGTTCATCGACTGCTGCATTTCCGCTCCAGAAATAAGTGTATTTCGCTCCAACTTCGGTGAGGTTGCCCGTGCCAGCAAGACGAGTTTCACTGAGGGCAGCGATACATGTCAATACTGTACCGCGCCAGTTCATGAGCAATGATGGCAATCATTTGTTGTGGCCTGTTGTCATTCCTGGTGTCCATGAGTGTCCCCACGATCCGCGCTTCAAACTGCATAGGAAGTCTCATTTAGTTTACTATATTTTTCTGACCGCAGAGTTGGATGCCAAGCCTGCTACGGTAAGCTGGCAAGGTCGGTTTGAGGCAAGCTTTGTTTGGGTCACCTTTTCTATACCCGTCCCCATGTGGGGTAAGCAGTGCTGTCTCTAGAGAGGGCTGCTTCGACACCAAGGTTGCAACCGAACTCCAACCTTGCCTCGGTGAATAAGAGCGACCGAATACGCCTTGACTGCCTGAGTGTGGATTCGTGGCTGGCGGCTCCCAGCACCATCCTGTGCCTGGTACCGTCGTCACTCCCCCATCGCCCCAGGACTTGGAGATAAGTCGACGCACTCAGTTATGGGCTGTTCTTTTTATGGAAGTCACAGGCTGCCCTGCAGGCTCTGTGGCTCCCCTCTCGGCCTACATGTGTGACCCAAAGGAAAGCAAGGTGCTATCTTTGGCACAGTTTCGACTGCAGAAGCTGCAGGATGGGAATGCTGCGCGCTGTCCAACCGCCTTGGAGGCTCCATTCCATATTTTCTGTCTGGGTTTACTCCCATAGCCTTTGCCTCTCCCGAGGCTCCCACGCTTTACACACACACACACACACACACACACACACACACACACACACACACACACACACACACACACACACACACACACACACACACACACACACACACACACAAACACAAACACACACAAACACACACACACACAAACACACACACAAACACATACACACACACACACACACACACACACACACACACACACAACTATTTGAGCCACTGAATGCCATGGCTTTTGGGTCCACCCAACCTGGCGCTGCTCTAGTCAAGTTGTGTAGCAGCAAGGGGGTATCGAGGTCGACAAAATGAACATCACAAAGTCCTCTCATTTGCGAGTCAGAGTGATACAATCGGTCGTCTCCCGGCCGTTTTCTTGGCACTGTCTTGGCCATTTGTTGAACAAGACATTGCTCTGCACTGATGAAGTGATTCATCGAAGAAATTCATTCATACAAAGCAACCATCGTGTTCATGATTCATGTATTATTCCGGATCACTGCTCTGCCTGTTATGATTATAACCCATAGTTCAGAGGCTCGTTGCTTTCGCTAGGTACCTTTCTCGAGGGCAAGGCGAGGGCGAGGCAAGCACCGAAAGATGTATAAGAAACGGCCAATCATCAACTGGCAAGGCGGAAGTCCGAGAGAACATGGCTGCGTCCTGGCGCGAGAGTCGGTGAAGAAGTTGCCGATAGACGAAACAACTGACGACACACGCATCACAGCAGTTTTCCACTTGATAGAACATACCATGGTGACATCTTGAATGGCACGGAAAATTTTTCAAAGAAAAGAAAGCAACCCGGGTTCAGTTGTAGACAATTTTGTAGAAACGTGTGTGCCTCGATACACTCCGGGTCAATGCAAGGGACATAATTCATGCAGAGAGTGGACGTACGTGTACGGTACGTGTTTCAGGTATGCAACGATTAAAAAACCCCACTTCAACAGTGTTTGTCCAAAAATAACCAATACACATACTCTTATAGAATATACAAATGAACACTCGAACAGCAAATACTTCCGTGCACGTACACTTTTCCATTCTCGGACAGTGAGAAGCACGTTACAGGTACTGCTGTCTATGAACGACAACCCAATTAGCACGGTCTCCGCCATTTTGGGTCATGGCGAAGTACCTCCGGAACTACCTCGGCCACTCTCCTTGAAATGAAAGAATTTAACATCTTGCCTTTTCATAAGCATTTAATTACAATTTAACAAATGTGTCGACTGAAAAAAAGTGTGCATGATGTGCAGGATTATTTGATAAACTTGTTCCAGTATTCAAATGTTCATAACTTCATAATACCACAGCCTAGGATTGATTTGTTGAAACATAGCCTGTCTTACTCAGGGGCTACTATGTGGAACACACTATATACCAATTATTATCTTTGAAAGTTGTGAAATCTTTGCTCAGTTTTAAATTGAAAGTACATACTTTTCTTGTACAGTCATCCTAGGTAATTTCTCATGTTATTCTAAATTAATTTTGTGATTATTTTCAATGTGGTATTTTGTTACCATGAACTTATTGTGACTAATGTAATTGTGTAAAATTTGGGTGGGATAGAAGGGGTGGGGGTGGGAGCTATAGGTGGGAGGTGGGATTGGTTTTGTTTGTCAGCTTGCTTGTTTTAACAAGTACTGAATGTAAGACAGGCAGCTATGCCTAATTCATGAATTTCCCCGGGAAAAATAAGTTGAAGCAATCAGTATATCCTTCAGAGTGAGTGCCTCCTTGTGAACGAGCGTTTCGTGCGAGATTCTTGCAGGATACTTGCCTAAGCAACGCGCCCCACTTTTTAACCGATGCAAGGGAAGTAATTAGAACAGCGCGCTTAAAAAACCTAGAGTGCACTCCCTTACAACAACCTGTGTATTTCTGCACAACCTTTGAGCGATAAGCGTACGTGCTCTTTGCCCAGATACACGCGCTCTTTCAACCTGACATAATTCTGGGAAATCGTGGTTGACGTCCAAGGTAGTTGACTTCGTATTATGATAACCTTTCTGTATCGTGCACATTTTAAACGTAGAATCTGAATTTCGTCTAAAGCCGTAAAGGTCAAAGTTGTTGCCGTGTTCTCATGTGTAAAAGTTGTATTTCGGAGTCTAGTTCAGTCCTTGTGCAGTGTAGATCGCCTTTAATGACTCTTCACTCCCAGCTTGAATGCACTTGCCTTTATTGTTGGGAATCTTCCCGTAGATATAACTGTTCATCTGCCTAAGAACAGCTACCTGTGATACTCTACGAAATCTTTTTAAATTTTATACGTGTTGTAACGGGTCGGTAAGAAAACATGATCACCCATGATCACACAGGATCACCCAGGATCACAACAGAATCGGACCCAAATTACCGGATCGTGAATGAATTAGATTGAAAATCAATTAAAAAAACAATAAAATTAGTGCCCGAGTGTGTGTTTGCTTGATACACGAATGTCTGTTGTGTAACTGTAAGTAACCGCTCTTTGCAAGAAGTCAGTTCCGATATCGTATTTTAATTTGCGAGGGATCGACCAATAGACGTGAGTATCGGAACGACGACGTGTGGAACGACGATTTATTCTATGATTCCGTCGGCCGAATCATCGTCTTTTTCGATATTTCGACATACGAGAGATTCATCGTCTTTTAACAGAGTATTTTGTATTCTTTTTGACATAGCGTCGCTTTAAATACCTCTACCCCATTATTGTAAGCAAGAAGATTTGTGTGGTTTTTTAATAATTAAATGTTGGCAAACCTGGACCTTCCTTGCGAGACGGGTGTTTGTCAGTAAACCAGTGAAGCTTTATAATCTAACTCCATCCCACGTTTGACTCTCAACGAGTGGTCCCTACGCCCTAACTCCAGGGCCCGACGCTGATGTTGGACACAAACGTGACAAACAGTAACGCGTCCGGGTTTAGGTGAAACTCCCCGGACATGCTTAGTCAGGCGGGGTGGCGGGTGAAAATTATTCTAAGTCGAAAGTGTCGAGGAAAAGTGAAAAATTGTCTGTTGTGATCCTGTGTGATTATGTGTGATCCTGTGTGATCCTGTTTTCTTACCGACTGGTTTAAACATGTTGGCCATAAGTGGCCACTGTGTTTCAGACTTTGAAATCATGGGACTTCGAAAAATAAAGTAGAGAAAAAAAGTTACAACCAATTGTTGTTGTTTTTTTCTCGCCTGTAGAAAGGACACAGCATGTCGATTTGGAAGTATGCCCTCACATCAGTCTCCACATGGTCATGTCCACGAGACTGAAAAGTTGCTCAAGATGTTTTGAGCAATGTAGAACAGACAATGAAGAAATGTGTTCATTCTTATGCTTTTTGATAAAATCTAGGTTTCAGAATATTTAATTCAGGCATATGTTACTTTTGTTGTAATTGTATATTTCTTGTCATCAGCTAGCTGGACACTCGAAAATAAATTACAATAATGCAAAGCAGTAAAAGTCAGTGGTATGTTACAGTTGCAGAGGTAATCTGTTTGAAGGGAACATGTTTGATGAAAACTTTCTGCAACTACTGACACCAGCAGTCTTGTTACATTATCAAAATGATTGCTTTAGTTGTTGTGGCTGTGTTTGTAGTTAAGAAGCTGTGATGCATCTTAGCTCTATGCAACACTCCTCACAGGCTGAACAACAATTTTCCATTTCTTTTCAGCACAGTTCTGAATTCTAGCCCAGAATGGCTACCTTTCTTGAAAAAGTAGAAGACTTCTATCAGGATGCCATGGCCAGAGGAGGTGAAAAACACATGATGACATCACTGGAAGGATGCTCTCATCCATGTAGATGCATCTGTCAGATATGTTTGAACACCAGAGCCATTCTTGTACATTGCTCATTAGTAAAACTTTGAATGAACTATTTCTTCTTCTGTGTTGAATGCATAAGCACACACAGACATGCATACACACACATGCATACAAACATCACACACACACATGCACACAAATGTAAACATGAACAAAAATACGCGCACATGTGGATACACACACTCCTATACATACACATGTATTCTCTCCTGCTCATGCATGTGCTTTTGTTTCTTATGAGAAGTGAAAAATGAGAGTGACATGAATGAATTCCTTAAGTCTGTGTTCTGTCTGTGTGCCATAATCATGCTATTTAGGGCATATGTACATTCAGGGGCTGCTTTGTAAGGTTGCTAAAGCAGCATCAGCACTATAATGTATTCTGATGTCCCTGGAGTTAAGTTCAATGGCAGGTCATGTTATACTTATATACAGTGAATTTTAAAAGTATTACTATAGAATTATCAGCCTCATGCTGTACATGTACTGTTACTCTGTACAGTACTTTACTGTACTATGCTGTACTGTACAGCACTGAATTGTGCATGCTCCACTGGTTTTGCAGACAAGCGAGTGGAGGGGTGGCTGCTGATGGGGTCGCCACTCCCTATAGTGGTGATCTTCTTCCTGTACCTGATGGTGGTGTGGCTGGGGCCCTCCCTGGCCTCCAAACGGCCTCCCATGTCCCTCAAGGCTTTCATCGTCCCCTACAACTTTGCCCTAGTGGGCCTGTCCTTCTACATGTTCTATGAGGTGGGTGCCAAGCCTCTGAAGCATGTGCTGTGGAACTGGCACCAGTTCATACATGGAATTCAAAGGGAGTGCTCAGTTTCCTGTTGTGACTGTCTGTTCTTGGTGATACAGTGTAATGGGAGTTATATTCTAGGAGAATAAAAATGATGATGATGATGATGATGATGATGATGATGATGATGATGATGATGATGATGATGATGATGATGATGACGTAAAAGAAACACCATGGATTTCTGGGAAGATCCCACAGACATCACAACTTTCATTCTTGTTGGCACGTAAAGACGTTTAACCAACAGGTGCATCAATCGATGTTCACCTACATTCATGCACAATCATGCACACATTCATACCAGACAAAGTGACAAGACAGGGTCGCAGCAATTTTCCTCGATCAACATAACTTTTCTCCCATCTCTCCCGCCCCTGGTTCAGGGGCGGGAGAGATGGGAGAAAAGTTATGATGATGATGATGAAAAAGGAGACAGAGAAGAAGAAGATGAAGAAGGAGAAGAAGAAGAAGAAGAAGAAGAAGAAGAAGAAGAAGAAGAAGAAGAAGAAGAAGAAGAAGAAGAAGAAGAAGAAGAAGAAGAAGAAGAAGAAGAAGAAGAAGAAGAAGGGAAAATCATCAACTTGATGAATGAGGTAACTCTCGTGACTTCATATACATACATGTCAGAGTTGCATCCCTTGCACACTAAATCTAATGTACTGCCAGTAATACCAACAGTTGCTATTTGTTTTCCTTGATGCCATGACTGCGATGAAAAGTTTTTTCCTGTGTTGACAGTTTCTGGTGACCTCCATTCTGTCTGGCTACAGTTACAAGTGCCAGCCTGTGGACTACAGTGATGCTCCACTGGCACTCAGGGTGAGAAGTTTCCACTAGCTGCTCTGCTTACTTGGTATTGGCCGTGACATGGAGGGGGACCAAGGTTTAAGAGGCGTTTCTGCTTGTTTGGAATACTTGTAGTTGCCTTAAAGGTATCATATGGTCATGCTAAGGTTTACAAGTACAAGAGGTGAAGATGGAACTAAAGGAGAAAGATGATTAAACCTTGGCCATATCATATTAACAAACCTTGGAAAGAGAAATTACTTTTGCTGCAACACTGTTATGCAAATTTTGTTATACATTATTAATTCAAAATCAAATGTCCATGTTTTGCACTTTCATTTTTAACCATGTGGAGTATGAAAAGTGTCTAATAAAATATTTTCTATGAATATCTTGTGGGAAATGATGCAATATGGTATAAATAGCACCGCAGCTCTTTTTCCCTGAGTTTTCCTGTTTTGTTTTAGATGGCAAGTGTTTGCTGGTGGTTCTTCTTCTCAAAAGTGATAGAACTCCTTGACACGGTGAGTGAATACTCATTCTATTGAAGACTGTGACCTTGCATGAGGAAACAAGGTTAACGCAGGAAAAATGACAAAATGAGATTTTCAATCACGGTATTGTTTAATCATTCATGCATATGGTCAAAAGTACGGAGGTGAGCAGAGAGCTGTTACATGAGTTCCTAAAAGTAAACTTTATGAAAACTTAACAGTTTTGCATGAATATGGTAGGATTTGTCATGAGAATCAACTACCCAGCACATAAATTTAAGATGATGCTTTGTTTGGTTGCATTTTTGAAAAAAGATGTTGAG
>JAWQFJ010026569.1:0-7500 GCA_034096865.1 Theodoxus fluviatilis | reverse complement strand
CTCGGGGTTACGGAGCTGAGATCGAGCTTGCGTGCTCCTGAACGCTCAGGCGTCTTCGTCGAAATGACATACCACCATGCTTGTGTAGCTGAAGCTGCATCTGCAAGCTTACGCCAACCCTTTACTGGGCGACATTTCTAGACAGCCCCGTAGTGGTTTGGTAGAAGTATATATGGCCGCCGTTGGAGCTTGTGTAATAGCAATGGCAGAATGTATGATTTTTTAACAGTGATTTTTCACTTATATAAAGGTCTACACTTTACGCTCCTGATTATGTCACCTTTTCATTACTGCCATGTGACCTTAAACAAAAACGCCCAGATTTCTAACATGAGCAGCTGGTAAGTCGAAATATATAAGGAGTTCATACTGGGAGATGGGGCTTTTTCCTGTCGTCCAGTCTTATGGCAATGGAAACGTCATCACTGTTGGAGTTTTTCTTGGGCACCTCGTGGTTGCTCGGGGTAACCAAGAACAGATGACGTGTAAGAGATCCTGGAAGCTCCAATGCCTTGGTACTGCGCTGACGTATATTACGTCACGGTTGCTTGTCCTATTTGTCCTATGCGGAGTTCCGAGGCTACATCACGTGACTGGGTAGTTACGGGCTAAGCTGGATATGTCCGATTCTATTCAAATGCACCTTCTTTTGTGCATTCATGACACTGATGACATAGGAGAAAGTACGCATAATCGACTATGTTGCGCAGTACAATTGTATACGATTTTTGAAGAGAGAAAAAATCCGACGGCAGTCGTGCCTTTACGAATGCAAAGTGCTTCCTCACCACGCGTGAGGCAAGAGTCTGGACAGCTCTACATCTCCCCAAGGCGAAACCATCGCAGTGAGTCTGGGGCCTCACAACCAAGACGTGTCAGAAGAACGCCAACTTTGTTCCCTGGTTTTGCATTCCAGGCTGAGTGGAGAATGTGCATACCGGCTGTGGAGGTCTTTCGGTGCAGGTGTTCTGCACCCGTCTCTCCTGGAAACTGCACTCTGCCTGCACCCCAGCTGCCCCTGCTGCTTCCGCAAGTTCTTTCAGCTGCTTCCATTAGCGACGTGGTGTGGTAAAATCTGCTCAATTTTCCGTGTAGTCCCCTGTAGCATCACCCACCCAATACACCAAGCACGCATTGACCTCGCAGCTTTGCTGGCGTGGTGTAATGAGAGTGAGTAAACTGGTATTTGGGTTCCTGACATGTTTTTTCTATGTTGAAAGGCGACGAGGAACAAGCCAGGGACAGCGCAGTCTTCTCGCAGCAGAGACGAAAATCAGCGTTGACCGTCATTTGTATGAAGAGTGCTGAGGCACACATCGAAAATGGCGTGTCACCGAGATGTTGACAGAGTGGACAAGGTAGGAGCGACGTTTACGTAGGAGAGAAGAATGGAGGACAAAACAGTTATGTGGGTGCGTGAAACATTTTTCCTCGTCTCTTCTACACCAGGATGTCAACTTGGACATTTCACTGGCGCCCCTACGACTCTCTGTAAACGTTTAAACAATAATCTACATTCGGTTCCTGAGAGCAGTCATGAATGCAATATCTGCATAACTTCTTTGCTTTTGTTGTATCGACATGCACAGTTCTTTCGCGAAGGATACCGAGATCTGCAAAGCGCAGCTGTCTCTTTACTTCCAGTGCATGCAAGAATTCAAACAAACCAGCGTGAACTTGTACACCTACATAGCTCTGCAGATCTTTTGAACGAGTGTGTGCGTTTGGGTCATCACAGAAAACTGCAGCTGAAGCGTCCGATCTGGAATGGTATGATACAGCGAAAGAAAACTCAGGCGATCTCACGCATTGCATTCACGTCAGTATGCACAGTTGGGTCATGAAGGTCAGCAGAAGGCATGGCATCAACCCGGGGTGTCTCATCTCTTTGTCGCGATGTGTACAGGAGCTTTTATCGAATCGGTGCTGCCCGCCTCGTCAGGGTCCCTGGGTTCCCCCGTGCAGAATCCTTTGCGCTTGACAAGGTCGCTGGGTAGACTCCCGTCCTGCCCTCACGCAGACCATGTTGACAGAGTTTATCGGGCGAATTGTGCACGGTTAATGACGGAATAGTGATAATTGAAGCAGAGTCAACATGCACTCGGAAATCCCTGGGTGTCTCGAGATGATTCGTCTGTGTAAAGAGGGGTGTTGTTGCGACAGAATGTCGCTGAACCGCAGTCTCTATTAGATCGGTATCAACTGGAACCTTGCACGCGTAATTTATTTGTCTCGTTGCTTGCATAGCGAGACAGCATCTATAGCTTTATCTTTGGTTTGCCGATGCTTGTCGTGCGTCAACAGTCATTACCGGGTTTGACCGGAGTTACTGTGCTGCCGTTCGATCTAACGGGGATAAACATACTCAGAACACCTGTCAGTTGGTAGTACCGATGCCCTTACATGAAGAAAAAAAAACAACAATCAGCAACAAGTTTTTGTTTAGAGAGTCATTCTATCAGTCTCCCCAAACAATTAGTCTCGAACATATTCATATAATCCGACAAAGATGTATGACTTTGTAATGGAACACATCAAAGAGATTTGTTTAGACTGTTTTTAAAAGGACGCACATTTTTATTCTTGCAATAAATAGGTAGCAGCAACGTGGCATCATCTTCGGGTTTGCGTTTTAATTTTAATTCATTTGTTGATTTATTTATTTTCAGTCAGTGCATTGGCATGACATAACTCTGAAAAGCTCAAAATGTAGAAAATCCCGGTGTAACCCATAGGAAATCCTCATCTGTTCATCATTCTGATGGAAATAAACTGTCAAAACTGGACGCTCTACTATTGTCAGACTTTGTTTTATCGGCGTTTTCGCTACCTCTTCCAGACGAAACTTTACCCAAAACCTTTTAGAAGGAGAGGAACCATACCCTACAACTGCAAACTCAACTACTGAGCTTTTGGGACTTCGTCCAGGACCTCAGATACTTGGCAGCCATCAGCAACGGACGCAAAGTCCTGCCGAATACCAAACAAGCTTGGATGGATGGTAGCCAACAAACGTACGCATGCGCAGCAGCGATCACGTAGAAGGCATGTGCAAAACCCTTCGGGGCGCATCGAGTGTTGATCGACCTGAGTGACAGAATGGCGGACGCGTTCTTGAGAGGAGTACGCTCCCAGCGTGCCAAAGGTCAAAAGCATCCAATCATGAAGCACTCGAGCACCCGTTCGTGGACCCGAGGAGACCAGAGAGGCTGGGAGAGCGAGGCGAGTCCCTCTGAAGGGGAAACCGGAGCTGGGAACCATCTTGAGGGTGGAGCACTGGAGGATAATCCACATCTGCAAGGTTTCTTTAAGAAGACCCTTCCAACCCTCCTCAGTGGAACGGACTGCTGTAAAAAATACGGGATATGGGTGGAGGAGGGCGGTTGGGGTGGGAGAAAGGGGGTGGGTGGGTGAGGGTGGAGTAGATTGTGTGTGTGTGTGTGTGTGTGTGTGTTTGTGTGTGTGTGTGTGTGTGTGTGTGTGTGTGTGTGTTTGTGTGTGTGTGTGTGTGTGTGTGTTTGTGTGTGTGTGTGAGTGTGTATGTGTAAGAAGAGAGAAAGAGAGAGAGAGAGAGAGAGAGAGAGAGAGAGAGAGAGAGAGAGAGCGCGCGAGTGCGCGTGAATGTGTGTGTGTGTGTGTGTGTGTGTGTGTGTGTGTGTGTGTGTGCGTGTGTCTGTGCGTGTGCGAGCGCGAGCGTGCACGTGTGTGTGCTATGAATAGGGTGAGTGTGAACGAGAAGAGGGAAGACAGATAATGCGTCTTTGTGTGCGCCTGCATGCATTTCATAAATTTTTGTGACCTAGAATGTGTTACATGTAAGCTTTTGTGCTATTAATCTTATGGCCCTGTCCCTTTTTATGTCTGTGTCCATATGTTTGTCTGCCTGACTGCCTGCCTCTCTCTTTCTCTCTCTTTATCTCTTTCTCTCTTTCACTCTCTCTCTCTCTCTCTCTCTCTCTCTCTCTCCCTCCCTCCCTCCCTCCCTCCCTCCCTCTCTCTCTCCCTCCCTCCCTTTTCACCAGCTGTAACTATTTCTCCATCAGACGGACCCCTGGACGCTGGCCAGGAGACCTAACTAGGCTTTGTGTCAAGTCGGGGTGACGTCGCCGCTCACGCAGGTGTTGACAGGGGGATGTCTGTGTTGAAACCAAGCACGGCGCGGCCGTGATGGGAGTGTGTGCTTGCGCGCACAGCACGAGTATCCGATGACGGCCGCGCAGTCACCAATTAAACCCTCGAACAATCACCACAGCGGCTGAGACACGAGGGTCTTGTGTGCTCAGCCCACGTAGCCGACGCTGTGCTCCAGGTTAAACGGGTGGTAACTCTTTGTGGGTGGATTCTGCTGACGCAAGGTCAATTTTGTCCCAAAGTATCGGAACCTCGGCAAACTTCGGAAGTTAATGGGGATCTCCTCTAGCTGGACGCGGAGACCTTCGGAAACATCGTTATGGTCTCAACAAGTGGAGGATCCCGGGATAAGGAGGTAACGGGAGCCGGGGACGTTCGTAAGCAGGCGAGAGTTTTCTGGTTTAACAAGGACACTTGTAACGAGATGGAGAGTCAGCATTGGGTGGTAGACAAGCTCTGATGTCAGACAATGGTAGACCATAGAGGCCATATTTATTGTGTGATGTACAAGCTCTGATTTCAGAC
This sequence comes from Theodoxus fluviatilis, assembly GCA_034096865.1. Lineage (NCBI taxonomy): Eukaryota > Metazoa > Mollusca > Gastropoda > Cycloneritida > Neritidae > Theodoxus > Theodoxus fluviatilis. The sequence goes on along the minus strand of JAWQFJ010026569.1, from coordinate 2,844 downwards.
AATAGTAGACCATAGAGGCCATATTCATTGTGTGGTAGACAAGCTCTGATGTCAGACAATGGTAGAGCATAAATGCTCTTTTAACTGTGTGGTAGACAAGCTCTGATGTCACACAACGGTAGACCACAAAGCCCTATTTATAGTGTATTAGACAAGTCCTGATGTCAGACAATGGTAGACCACAGATGTACTAGGTTCTAAAACTGTGTGGTAGACAAGCTCTCATGTCAGACAATGGTAGAACATAAAGGTCCTGTCCATTGTGTGATGGACGAGCCCTGATGTCACACATTGGTAGACCACAAAGGCCCTGTCCATTGTGTGATGGACAAGCCCTGATATCACACACTGGTAGAACTGATGTCAGACAATGGTAGACCACAGATGTACTAGGTTCTAAAACTGTGTGGTAGACAAGCTCTCATGTCAGACAATGGTAGAACATAAAGGTCCTGTCCATTGTGTGATGGACGAGCCCTGATGTCACACATTGGTAGACCACAAAGGCCCTGTCCATTGTGTGATGGACAAGCCCTGATATCACACACTGGTAGAACATGAAGGCCCTATTAACTGTGTGGCAGACAAGCTCTGATGTCACACAACGGTAGACCACAAAGGCTCTATAAACTGTGTGGTAGACAAGCTCTGATGTCACACAACGGTAGACCACAAAGGCTCTATAAACTGTGTGGTAGACAAGCTCTGATGTCACACAACGGTAGACCACAGAGGCTCTATAAACTGTGTGGTGGACAAGCTCTGTTGTCACACAACGGTAGACCACAGAGGCTCTATAAACTGTGTGGTAGACAAGCTCTGATGTCACACAACGGTAGACCACAGAGGCTATATAAACTGTGTGGTAGACAAGCTCTGTTGTCACACAACGGTAGACCACAGAGGCTCTATAAACTGTGTGGTGGACAAGCTCTGTTGTCACACAACGGTAGACCACAGAGGCTCTATTAACTGTGTGGTGGACAAGCTCTGATGTCACACAACGGTAGACCACAGAGGCTCTATTAACTGTGTGGTGGACAAGCTCTGATGTCACACAACGGTAGACCACAGAGGCTCTATTAACTGTGTGGTGGACAAGCTCTGATGTCACACAACGGTAGACCACAGAGGCTCTATAAACTGTGGGGTGGACAGGCTCTGATGGTATACGTACAATGGTGGACTGAGTCGCGGTGGTCACTTGGTTGAAGGAGGACGGCATCCGCGCGTGTCCCCTTTGGTTTGGAATGGTTCTGCAGGCCCGGTTTGGAGTGGCAAGGTCGCAGGCAGGTGAGGCACTGGAACTCCGTTGACGTCACAGGGTCCGTCGCAGTTCTGAGTATGTGCAGCTGAGGTCCCAGTTCCGGTAGTCGAACCGTGTCATCAGAATGGGCAAGGACCGCATACCAAAACCGATGGATTTTGGGGGGAGGCTTTATTTCCGAACTGGTGCAAGAAAAGCGCATTATATATTGTCCTCGAAAGCGCTACAAGGCTGGCCTGAAGAAAAACCTGAAATGTGTGACATGACACCATCTGAGTTGCAAGCAGGAGTGCTGGGTCGCGCCCGTTGGCGAGTTGTCTCCCGTAAAGTGTCCTACTTAATAGAGGCGGAATGTCGGCAGCAACATGCAGTAGACCACAGAGACTCTGTCAATTAAAAACAGATTCATTGTGTTCTATCATATAGGCCATAAAACCCCTATTTATGAAACTAAGTCATTAAATTCAATAATTCAAAGTTTAAAATCGTTATCAATTGAGCAGTTTTATAATATTCTTACATGTAAACCATGGATTCTTTTTCAAATACCGCCAACAATGTTTATCATATTCTGTTATGTAGACCATGAAGACCTCATTAACTAAGCAGTGTTATTCTCTATTATCATGCAGAAAGTGGAGATCTTATCGATTAAGCAGTTTCATCACGGTCGATCATATAGACAACTGAGATTTTATTGATTTAGCAGTTTTATTACGTTCTAACATGGAATGATGTTTTGCTTGTAATCCTTTGTATGAGACAAAAATGTCATCAATAATTTAATATAACAAATTATAGAGAGAAAGAAGGAACAAAGACGGAAAAGAGTACTGTCTGAATTTTAGAACAGAACAAGTGTTTAGAGGCTGATGTCTGTAGGAATAACCACCAGTCGTATCCCTCACACATGTGCTATCACAGCAGTGCTGTTCCAACTGTTCCATCCATGCTACTCGCTTTCTATTTTTATTTTCCCTATTCACAACTTCGCCTTTTCTTCGTCTAATTCTGCTTCGCACGCTCTGAAGACTCAATTTCCCCCCATTGATTAAACAATGTTACGACAGCATTTATACATCTTAAACCATCTTCAGCAGATGAAGATTCTATCAAGCGGCAGTCACAGTACACGCATCTTTCTCCCTCTCTCTTTCTCTGTCTTTCTCCCTCTGTCTGTCTGTCTGTCTGTCTGTCTGTCTGTCTGTCTGTCTGTCTGTCTGTCTGTCTGTCTGTCTGTCTGTCTGTCTGTCTGTCTGTCTGTCTGTCTGTATGTCTGTCTGTCTGTCTGTCTGACTGTCTCTGTCTGTCTGTCTGTCTGTCTGTCTGTCTGTCTGTCTGTCTGTCTGTCTGTCTGTCTGTCTGTCTGTCTGTCTCTCTCTCTCTCTCTTTCTCTCTCTCTCTCTCTCTCTCTCTCTCTCTCTCTCTCTCTCCCTCCCTCCCTCACTCCCTCCCTTCCTCCCTCTCTCATTTCCTCCCTCCCTCACTCACCACCACCCCTCTCTCCCTTTCTCTCTCGCACCTCTCCCCCCTTCTCTCTCTCTCTCTCTCTCTCTCTCTCTCTCTCTCTCTCTCTC
>JAWQFJ010026567.1:0-14668 GCA_034096865.1 Theodoxus fluviatilis | reverse complement strand
TTTTAACGCCCGGACGGACGGACGGACGGATGGACGGACGGACGGACGGACGACACGGCTCAGTACATAGACTCACTTTTGCTTCGCATGTGAGTCAAAAACCTCAACAATATTGTCCCTCATCTGTTTCATATGCATCATAATCACATGTTCTACATGTGTCAGCCTACTAATGTATATTGCTACCATTTGAAAACGTGTTTATTGAACCATTACAGGTCGAAGCAGAAAAAGCGACAAGCTGAGCAACTGTGGCTGCGTTAGGTTTGGCTGTTCACAAAGAAATTTTTTGTTCTTTCAAACACAAGATCAATCGTCTAGTCGATACGGCTAAGACAGTGTACTTCAATGCAAAGATATGTGCTTCTACCACTTGCGGTCAATTATTTTCCATCACGAACATGCTCATGAATAAGACCCATTGTACTACTCTCCCTTCTTCACCAATGTCGCTGTTACCTCAGATGTTTTGCGATTTTTTTGTGTCCAAGGTGACGGATATTCTAAGTAACGTTGACATGTCTGCTGATGCAGATGCACCTGTTAATGATGACCCAGTATCCTTCAGGGGTACTCCCCTCCTTCAGTTCAGCCCGGTTGAGGCTAGTGAGGTCCTCAAGACCATCCGCAGTATGAACCCAACCTCCTGTGACCTTGACCCTGTTCCCACACCCCTCTTAGTTGAGTGCATTGATGACACAGATGATCAATGATTGCTTCCAGACTGGCACCTTCCCTAGTGTTTTCAAGCAGGCTATAGTTAAGCCGCTCCTGAAGAAGCAGGACCTGGATCCAAACAAACTTAGTAATTATAGGCCAGTCTCCAATCTTTTATTTCTGTCAAAATTGTTAGAGAAGTTAGCTTTGCAGCAGCTGCTGAAGCACATGTCCCAGTATGAGCTTTTGGCCCATTTTCAATCCGCGTACCGTGCTCATTATTCCCCCAAAACAGCTCTGCTCTGTGTTCTAAACGATCTTCTCGTTGCTTCTGATGATTCCAAAATTTATCTTCTTACTCTATTAGACTTGAGTGCCGCGTTCGACACAATAGACCATGGAATTCTTCTCACCCGTCTTAGAAACGTTTTTGGCATTGAGAACTTAGCACTCTCTTTCCTGCATTCATATCTCTCAGAAAGTAGGCAGACTGTTTCGATCTTGGGTTTTGCTTCTGATCCTACACCTCTCAAGTACGGAGTCCCTCAGGGCTCTGTTCTGGGTCCTCTGCTGTTTCTACTGTACACCCAGCCACTCTCCAATGTAACTCATAGTCATTCAGTCTCTCACAGTGAATTTGCTGATGATACCCAGCTCTACAAATCCTCCCATCCCAGTCAAATTCACTCTCTTCTTTCTACCAGTGAACACTGTATCTCTGACGTGAAACAGTGGATGACCAGGAACAAGCTCCAACTCAATGACTCAAAAACTGAAGCACTCCTGGTGGGCGGCGGAGGCAAATCGGATCAGGCCCTCAAACTAACCATTGGTCACAGTGACATCATCTTCTCTCAGTCTGTTAGAAATTTAGGCGTCATGTTTGAAGATGATCTGTCAATGAGAGCTCATGTCAACAAAGTCTGTCAGTTAGCATATTATGAGTTAAGGAAAATTAGTACCATTCGTCATTATTTTTCTCAGCAGGCCACCAAAACGCTCATCACATCACTTGTTCTGTCTCGTCTCGACTATGGAAACTCTCTTCTCACTGGCATCCCTGACACTCTGCTTAACAAACTCCAGAAAGTTCAGAATTGTGCTGCTAGGCTAGTTTTTCGATGTCCCAAGCGTACCCATGTCTCTTCACTCCTACATACACTTCACTCGCTCCCCATCTCTCAGAGGATATATTATAAACTTGCTAATTAGTGCTTCAAGGCCTTCAACAACACTGCACCACACGCTCTTACAGAAATTCTTACAGTCTACACGCCCTCCAGATCTCTATGCTCAAGATATTTGAATAAACCCAGATTCTTCCCGTCCCAGGGATAGAACCACGGCACTGCACCTCGCACATCGTCCAACCTCAAAGCATGCTCGCCCATCTCTGCCTGTCTAAAGACATGGTTTCAACAAGCGAGTAGAGGCTGAGGGGCTGACCGTGTACTCATGCAAGAGCGGAGTGCACTGGGGGGTGGGCTGCCAGGAACTGGTATACATTGTTAATAAACCCAGATTCTTCCCGTCTATGCTCAGCTGCTGACTCTAGAATGCTTAAGGTCCCCCGCCGTAACAAGAAAACTCAAGGACAGCGTGCCTTCTCCTATATTGGATCTGTAACCTGGAATAGTCTCCCTCTCTCAGTCTGTCAATCTCACACTCTGCCCCAGTTCAAAAGTGCTCTAAAGACCCACCTCTTCCGATCTGCCTTTCCCACTGAGCTGCTTTGCCTTACTTGACCTGGCCTGCAAGTGCTGTGTATATTGTATAGTTTGTTCTACTGAATCTTAGTTTTTGTTTTTTGTTTTTGTTTATGTGTGTAGTGTGTGAGTTTTTGTAGGAATGTGGTGTTGAGCGGTTGTATGAGTGTTGATTCTTTGGATTGTAAATGCCATGAGCTTGTCTGTCAAGGGAAGGTATGTGCGTATGAATAAACTATATTATTATCCCTCCAGGTTTACTGGAGGTCCTACAGACTTTGTCTGTGTGTGTGTGTGTGTATGTGTGTGTGTGTGTGTGTGTGTGTGTGTGTGTGTGTCTGTCTGTCTGTCCCGTCTCCACGGCTTATATCTCAAAAACTACTGGACGGATTTCCTTGAGATTTTGCACACTAACTGGAAGTTAGGTCCGATTGAATGTATCAAACTTTCAGAATCGAGGCTTGAAAAGAAAGTGGTTTTTTTAAGGTCGTACACTCCAGAGTGCCTCACCAAATTCGCGATTCATGGAATGGCGAAATTGCGTAGTTGACGGAATGGCGAAATGCGTGACGTTATCAAAACTGACAGAACAATGCCAGCCACGGGAGAGGAGCTGTGGCTCCAGATAAGGGAAGGGAGTACGGGGGGCGGAGTGGGGAGAGAGAGGGAGAGAGCTTTTCTCTAGAGGTTGCGGGTTCGAACCCGATCTTTTTTTAATTAATTTTTTAATATGCCAAAACCTGGAGGTTCAGCGCCAGCGGTTTTTATTATTATTATTATTATTATTATTACATTTCATCTCTCCTCTGCAATGACGATAGAGACTACATCCATGAAATGCCTGCAGCTGTACCTTCACAGAGGCAGTGTGTGGGACCTCCAGCAACCTTTTCTCATTCTGGAACATGGTAGGGGGTGCCACCTGGATGTCCCAGGGACCAGGAGCAGGTCCATTATGGGGGCCATCCACCATCTGGCCTGCATAAGGTCAAAGGTCAAAGGTTTCCCTCCTACCAATCACTGCAATGAAAAGTCTTTCTATTCTTGGGTTAGTCTACTTGCAGGGAGCAATTAGTTGGTAAGGAGGTAAATCAGTCTGCAGAGATGTGATAACATTGTGAAATCACAGCTACAGCATCGGAACACCTCTGTATAACAAGTGTCAGATCATTATTCTCTAAATATTTTTGGTATGCAAAACAGAGATTTTCACTAAATTTAACTCAAACAAATTTAGAACCACACAGAAAAGTTTTCGTTTAAGTGGGAGGTCTCATGGAAATAGCACATTCTCAGATTTCTGTATTTCTATGAACAAGAATATCTCTGTATGCACTGGTATGCGACTGGTACTGCTGAAGCATAATTCTTGTCTTTTACATTCATTTGGCAAACTTACTGCTCTTTGCTGGGTTTGGTTTTTGTTTGTGTGCATTGCTAAATCTATCCTCATGGCTGTGACAGGATTAAAAAATTCTGAAACCATCATGAGCAACTAACCAGGAGAAATTCCATGTAGACACCAGTGTAATTGAGGTGAGACTGGCCCAGTAAAAATTGCTTGTATTCCAGGGCAAAAGTGAATAAAAATAGACAATGCAATTTAACTCAAAGTCCTCTATGAGTGCAACAAATACAGGTGACAGGTATGGAGCAAGTGAGAAAAACATATTTCACATGAGAACATAATCAAGAGGATTCCCAACCTGTGGTATTCTTGCAACAAAGCAAGCAATGAAAATACCTGCAAAAGGTTCATGGGCCCATGCAGTTGAACGACCTTCTCCAAAACTCTCCAACTGATACTGAAAGAGAACCAACAAGAATGTCAAGCTAGACTTGACTGGGAAGGGTAATAAATAGCACAGAGTTATTATCATACCATTCAAGGGTAAACTTGTACACCATAGAAGAGGTCTTACAAAAGAAAAGTTTCTTTTTACTCATTGATAATAATCAGGTCAACCACTGACAGTATTTGTGAAGCTGAAGAATACTGTAGGGCTGGTATACAACTGAGAAAACTAACCATTCACATGAAAACTGTGTTAATGCACCTTCCTCTCCCCTTCATCCCCATAATATCCATCTGATTCAGCCCACATTGCCAAATATGTCTATTAGATTTGCAAATACTATTCACATAATATTTCCTGCTTTGTTTAACCATCTATCCCCAGAATCACCTGTTCTCACCCCACATTCCAACCTCTCTAACTTGGATGTCTACTTGAAGTTTAAAAAACAACTTTTAATGAGTTAACTCCTATATGTAGGAGGTAAGGGGTTAATGTTCAATTTATCCACACAACATGAGCTTTTCTGGGTAGCTTTTCTCAATGACACATCAGACCCCAAAGGGTTTGCTTACCTGGAAGGCACTAGAGGAAATGAGGTCCTGAATTTTCATATTCTTGGCAGCACCAGAACCATAGCAGCAGTGTTCTGCCACAAAGCTCATCAGTGCCTCTCTTGCCTCCTCTTCCGTGATGGAGGGTGCCCTAGGAAATTAACAAATGAGTGATCAACACATCCTCCCATGGAGCTGTTGGGGTGGCTCTATTCCAATGTCAGGGCTTCAAACTAAAATGTTTCTGAAGCATATCTCATTGTACTCTCTATGAATCAATGGTGGACATTCAAACCTGACCTGCCTTGCCTAACATTAATGAGCATAATAATTTGCATGCAAGCCTATTTGCCTCAGCCCTTTTGTAGGTGGTCTGTTAGCAAAAAAGTAAAAAAAGACATCTTATTATGCACAACACACGTTGTTTTAGTTTTGTTTGTTTGCTTGTTGGTTTGTTTTCATTTTTAAAAGATGGTCTGCATCAAAACAGAAAGTGCATCATCTAGAATTATACTTTTCAAGATATTATTTTTTCATTCAAGACTTAGGAATGAAATTACTGATTCAAATAACAAAACAAAATGCCAAAGGTGGTAAAATAAACAAACAGAAATAAAACAATGACTGGCTACCAAAGCAAGTATGTATAGACTTCTTTGAGCTCAACTGATATGTTATGAATGGAAAGTTATTGATACATGGGAAGCAATAAGTCTGCAACAAACTACATAATCTTCCACATGAGCTAATACTTCACGCTTAGTTATTTTTATTGATTTGTGCATGGTCCCTTTGAATAGCAACAGTCATTCTGGACTGAAAAAATGCACATCAGTAAAAGAAGGTTCTGTTTCATGTAAAGAAAATGCAAGCAAATGAAAAATCAAGAAACCTACACTCGAAACTCTCGATGCTCAGGCTGAGTGGGTCTGGTTGCTTCATCATAGGACGGTGGAGGAGCAACAGCTGAAGCAGAAAGTAAGCACCTTGAGCAGTGGGCATTGTCTGAGGCAATAGCTCTCTCATTTAATCCCTGGAAAGCCTCCTATCACTCACTTTTTGAAATCTTCACCAGTGGAGGCCTATCAGATAGATTTTCTGTTTTCATCCCTCGACATTTGTATGAGACTGAATTGTGCTACACATGTCAGAAACATAGACTCATGATGTAGTTTGTCCCTAGAATGCTGACAAATCCATTTCTACATGAACTGACCAGTTGCCCTGGTGATTGGACACAGATCCAGATGCCATTCCACGCATCAATGATTACTAGGACTCACACACATTAGAGCCTGTAATTGATGATCAAGCAAAATAAATTACATCAACACTTCTCTTCCATCTCATTTACTGGATGTTACGGGGATGCACAAACGAAATAACAAGGTCCCAGGGTTACTTACAGATCTTTATAGTTTCGGCATAAAACAGGCCCGTAACAGGGGTAGAAAAGAAAAAGAAAAATAAAAATAATGTTACATTGGTATCTGTCTCAACCACAACATCCTCAATGACCCTCACTTTCTTATAAAATTTACATCTACTCGTCCTCTACTCCACTCCCAATGGGAACACTGAAAAAGCACAGCAGCACAAGTAAAATATCGGTCAGCCTTCTATTATAAAACATAAAAGCACGTAAGTCAGCCCTTGACAAGTAAAACTATCGACCCGTATAAACGTTTGCACCAACCTTCCACCTCTGCCTGCTCTCTGCCTCTCTCTCTCTCTCTCTGCCAGTCTCTGCTGTGGTGGTGGAGCCAATCTCTTCTCTTTGTCTGCTTCTCTCTTCGGTGCCTCGCCCTCCTCGAGATCTTCTCTCTTCTTCTCACCCAGTAGGCGGACCAATCTTTTCTTCTCTCCTCTCCTCTCCTTACGCCGACTCTAGGCAGACTGTCGGCAGGCTCAGGCAGACTCATTGCTGTCTTCTCGCTCTCTCTAACATAGCTACCGGCTCACAACCAAGTCAGGACCTAACTTTTCTCACCACCCCTCAGATCCCAGAGCGAACACCGCTCACCACCCCGGGTCAGAACTCAATTTCTACTCACTCCAATCCTTCATTTCAATTCCTATACATCCGTCGGATTACTAACCAGCAAAAAACCTACGTCTCTCTCAAGTGAGATACTTTCGAAACCCATTTCCCCATTACACTGGATAAGAACTTGAACAACGGAGAAGGTGTGGATCAACAATTGACAGTCAACATATGTTTACCTGATTAGGCCCGAGGCATACAATCACAACAAAAATGTGACGCATATGACAAATCTCAACGCATCAAGACATTTGGTAAGTCTTGCAAAAGAATCATGTGTAGAATGTAGTAAGACAAAAGAAACAAGAAGGGCAAAGCCCATACGACTCACATGCTTGACCTTGACCTTTATATGACCTTGACCTTCAGGTGACCTTCAAGGTCAAGGTCAAACAACTAAACCTACCAATGACATCATACACAAAGAAATGCTTTACACATTTTTCCTACCAAAATACATGTGACCTTGACCCAAGGTCAAGGTCATCCAAGGTCATGCAACACATAGCTGTTAATTCAAGACATAGGAAGCACAATGGTGCTTATTGGCACTTTCTACCATGAGATATAGTCACTTTTAGTGGTTCACTACCCCATTTTGGTCACATTTCATAAGGGTCAAAGTGACCTTGACCTTGATGATATGTGAACAAATGTGTCTCATCATGAAAGTATAACATGTGCCCCACATAATTATTAAGTTTGAAACAGTTATCTTCAATAGTTCAGGGTCAAGGTCACTTCAAAATATGTATACAATCCAACTTTGAAGAGCTCCTGTGACCTTGACCTTGAAGCAAGGTCAACCAAACTGGTATCAAAAGATAGGGCTTGCTTTGACCTATATACCACTTGTAGCTAAGGTCGCCATTCTCAATAACGTGGGAGAAAATTGGGAAAATGTGAAAAATGACTGTTTTTGAGACCACATTTATGGCTCCTGTGACCTTGACCTTGAAGCAAGGTCAAGTCACTATGTATGTTTTTTGAGGCCTTGTCATCATACACCATCATGCCACATTTGGTGTTGATAGACTTAATAGTCTCAGAGAAAAAGCCAACGTTTAAGTTTTTTAACGCCCGGACGGACGCCCGGACGGACGGACAGACGGACGGACGGACGGACGACACGGCTCAGTACATAGACTCACTTTTGCTTCGCATGTGAGTCAAAAAGTACTTGTGGTTATGGTAGCCAGATTGACCCTTATTTATTCTGCCCAATCTGAACTTTTTTCAATCAAGCAAAAAGAATAAAGAAGGAAGAAAAGAAATCGAAGGTAAATCAGAGACCTGTGTGCTGTCCCATCCTCCCTGTCCTTTAGGCACAGGGGGGGGGGGGGGGGGGGGGGGGGGGGAAGAGATGTTTTCAGTAAGAGAGAAATTGTTATTTTCTGGTTTTATGGCTTCTTCTGGGAGAAAAAACAACAACAAAAGAACTTCAGGCAGACCTACTGAATTTTTATTTTTCTTCTTCTTCTTCATCTTTTCTCCATGCTATCACAATCACAACTATTGTAGGGGACCTGATAGGCAATGTCAGTGCAGCAGATGGAACACCATGGTTAACATTAGAGACCAGGACAGTCAATGATGTAACTGCAAAAGTGTGAGAACCTCTTCAGTTAAGAAAGTGCTACCATAGCTAGGCCTCTCACTGGTTCACCCTGTTCTGACCACATACATGTAACTCAGGTCACCATGAAATCACTCATCTAACACCAAGCAGCTGCTGCAGCACTTACCATCCGAGAAGCTGATGCCTTCATAGCCAGACACTGTGTCCATTTTCTCCATTGGAGGGGCAGAAGGAGCAGGAGCCTGCGCATCAGGGTTGTCATCAATGTCGTGTTCAGGCATGTCTCCCTTGAACGTTGGCACCACATCATCAGATGGGCCTGCAGTGACATTACAAATACATACACCATCCCATTCTCACTCAAGCATGAAGCTGTGTGTGATGTCCCTGTCACATATGGTGCCTTGTCGCGAGCAGGTTGGGTATTGAAGGTTAATTTTATCGTTCATGTACTTGTGTGTGCGCGATTCTTGTCCTTGTTGGGTTTTTGTTTCTCTCTTTTTGGAGTGATCGGGAAATTGTGACGTCATCAGCTTCGAGTCGACGTCACTGGGTTCAGTCGGTTTTGAGAAGGGATTTGGCAGGACCGTTTGAGCGGTACGTGCCAACGAACCTGGAGTGGCTCGACTTCTGTCGGCCCAGAGCGTGGCTTGGCCTCTGTCAGCCCGTGAAAAGATTTGGCGACTTTATTGTCGTTGTCGGCGTAGGCCGATCAGAATCAGCACCAGGGGAGGAACCGAGTTTCGTCCATGTGAGTATTTGTTGTGTGTAAATGTCGTTGTGTAAGTTTTCACTAGGTTGTGAGTTTGCTGTTTTAGGGGCGGGTGGGGAAGTTGCATTAGGTAATGAAATTTCCGAACTGTAGTTTTGACGTTAAAAATCGTTTCATGGTTCATGGTAGGATTGCTGTTTTGATTTGAGGTATTTGAGTAACAGTTAAGATTGCTTGAAATGGGCCTAGTTTGTGGAAAGGCTAAGACAGCGTTTTGACGGAGTACCGTCATGGTTGTGACGGGTTTGAGTTGTGAATTGCGTGCTATGCATTATGCTATAGTTGCTAATTCTGGCCATTTAGGCCTGGGTGTTTTTATTCCGTTTACATGGTCCACGTCCTGCGTCATCCAAGGTCCTTGATGCTTCCCCTTGAGGTCGACATCGGCCAGAGTCTTCACTGTTAAACATCGCCGTCGTCGTCGTCCAGGGGCCAGCCGCTCCTCATCGCTGTCATCGTCATCCAATGTTCCCCGTTCTGCGGCTTGTCGCAGAGGGAGGCCATGAGACAGTGGAGTCAGCTGTAGTGGTTTGGTACTGACGTGAGAGACAGTGTTGGACAGTCAAGGTGTTGTGTGTGGACGGGCAAGTGACGGCGTTGGACAGTAGTGGGGAAAGTTGCCCCGGCGTGAGAGAGTCCGCTGGTTGAGCAACCGTTTTTGTTGTTGTGGGGTTTGGGGGACTGTGGGGTATTGTTGTGGCTCAGTCCGTGGCCAACCGTTGGGTTTTTGTGTGATTTGTGAGGAATGTATTTTCACATGTATTTGGGTTAGGATGTGCGGGTAGTATTGTTTCATCTTTTCATTGTTAGATTGCATAAGTGTGAGTCATCAATCATTTATTATCATTGCCATCCATCAGTTTCACCTCCTTTCATTCATTTTGCGGGTTTGTTGAAGTATAATTAAATTCTTATTGGTTAAATAGCAGATTTGAGTTCCTGACTTCCTCTGAATGAGAGGGTAAGGTCCCACCCAGCGGGTGTGGTCGCGACATTGGGGGGCTCGTCTAGGGATATGCCAAATTTCATTTCGCTCAGGAACTCTATTTGTTTTGTTGTATAATTCAGGGTAATAAGGTGTTTTGTGGGGTCATTGGTTGTCTTTGTGTTGTTTCATGTTGGTGAGTGTTCCCAGTCATGCCTGAAACATAGAGAGCAAGTGTTCTAATTTTATAATCAAAAGTGCTTTCAGGAAAGACTGCTCGGGGTTCTGAAAGTAGTAAGGTCTTGGCTGTTCAGCGCCCATGTTGACCCGGTCCAAGGCAATGGCGGAGAAAGCAGCGGCAAGTCAGACCGAGGAAGGTCATGTGGAGCATGGGCAGGGGGAAGGGGTGCTTCGATCGCTGGTTGAAGCTACACCTCGTGGTAGGCGTAAGTCACCATCTTCGTCGAGGAGGGGGCGCGGTCGAGGTAAGCCATTTGACTTTTCGGTGCGACAGAGGGGCGGTTACCTCACGCCCGGCCAAGCTGAAGCAGGGTTGGGGGTACCTCCAGGGGAGGGTGACGAAAACGAGGGGGAAATTCCAAGGTTGCTCTCACCTGGAGTAGACACTAGTGGCATGTTTCTACAGTTGTTGCAGATGGAAAAGGAGGAGCGGAAGCGTCGTGAGGAGAAGGAGGAAGAGCAGCGTAAGAAAGAAAGGGAAGAGCGGAAGCGTCGCGAGAAGAAAGAAGAGGAGAAGGAGAAGAAGGAGGAGGAGGAGCGGAAGCGCCGCGAAGAGAGAGAAGAGAAGAGAGAAAAAGCTAGAGTAGAGAGGGAGGAAAAGACTATTAAGGGAGTGAAGATTCCGGTATTAGAAGAAAGTGACAACATTGATGAGTATCTCAGCCAGTTTGAGCAGATAGCTGACACTCAGGGGTGGAAGAGGGAAACGTGGGTAGCACATATTTTACCTCAGCTCAGAGGTACAGCTAGGTCGTTGTATTTCACACTCCCAGCCGAAGAAGCGGGGAACTATGATAGGTTCCGGGACGCCCTATTGAAACGGTTCAACCTCACAGCAGAGGGATACAGGAGAAGGTTCCGGGAGGCGAGGAAGGAGCTAGGGGAGTCGTTCGCCCAGTTCGTGGTAAGGCTCAGGAGTTATCTGCAGAAGTGGGTTTGCCTATCACAGAAGAACTTTGATGATCCTCAAGACCTAGTGGATGTGATTGTGACGGAACAGCTAATGGAGACGTTGTCTCCCGATCTAGTGATAAAGGTCAGGGAGAGGAAGCCCGCAAGCGTGGTGGAAGCTGCTGAGGCCGCAGACATAGTGATCGAGGCAAAGAGATCTGTAAAGAGGTCCCAGTTTTTGTCCCCCAATGCCAGCCCAACGAAAAGAGGTTCGGGGGAAGAAGAGAAAGGTGGTGAGAATAAGAGCTCTAGCTCCCAGGTTAGCATCAGGGAAGCAAAAGAGAAAGGGCTATGTTTCCGGTGTTTCCGGAAGGGACATCTGAAGAAGGACTGCAAGCGAGTGGGGATGGTCGTTAGGTCACCAATGGGTGGGGTCGCGAGTTCCCCAGGGAAAGTCGTCCCAGGCAGGGTGCCTTCACTGTGCGAGTCGTGTTGCCAGAGACCGTTTGAGCCGCGATGTATGGTCCGGCTGAATGGGGCTGAGGTGCCTGCTCTGAGAGATACGGGGTCAGATGCTCTTATTGTCGATTCGCAACTTGTCCCTCCTAGCGCGTTGACTGGTAGGAAGCAGTACGTGACGTTGGCCTCCACAAATTACCAGACTGCTTGTGACATGGCTGTGGTTGATTTGGTCTCACCATTCTTCACAGGGAAAGCAGTAGGCCTCGTCATGAAAAACCCTTTGCTCCCAGTCATCATAGGGAACGAGGTAGAGTTGGAGGATGGACAAGTGATTAGGGTCCCGGTATACAACAGGGATCCCGAAGTAGGCACCGTGGACACGAGGGCGCAGGCACGCAAGAAGCAGGGGGCCGGCGAACCCGTGGTGGTAGCTGAGCCGTTAATTGGACAGACAGGGCCGGAAGAGGTGGCCGAGATGCAGTCTGGGGACGAGACTCTGGAAAGGGTTCGCGAATACGCCCGGACTGGGAAGCAGGTAGTATCGGGTGAAGGTACAATCAGTTTCGTGAGAAAGGGGACTCTCTATCATAGGGTGTTTTCAGGGCCATCTGGGTCCTACCATCAGTTGGTCGTTCCCAAGCAGCTGCGACGGGAAGTGCTGAAGTGGGCTCATGATCCACCTATGACTGGGCACCTCGGGGTCAGGGCAACCAGGAAGAAAGTATGGAAGACTTTCTACTGGCCGGGCCTATGTGTAGACGTAAAGAGGTTTTGCGCGTCCTGCGACGCATGTCAGGGTAGGGGTGCCAGCGTTGGGAGGATTCAGTCTGGATTGCAGCTGCGGCCGTCTGGACCCCCAAGTTTCTGTAGTTCGGTCAGGAAGGTGGACCTCTCGTCTGGGTTGAACTTCTGCGGTTCAGGCGTTGTTTCAACTGGGGGGTCACTCCTGGGAGAGAAAATGTTGGTGCGGACTATTTGAGCAGGATGTCCTAGGGTTGTTCGAGCGTTTCAGCTCCTTCTGTGGTGTTCTCTGCAACCTTCCTCTGCTCCGGATTTGTTACAAAACTGGTAGTTTTGTTTTAAGGGGGGGGATATGTCGCGAGCAGGTTGGGTATTGAAGGTTAATTTTATCGTTCATGTACTTGTGTGTGCGCGATTCTTGTCCTTGTTGGGTTTTTGTTTCTCTCTTTTTGGAGTGATCGGGAAATTGTGACGTCATCAGCTTCGAGTCGACGTCACTGGGTTCAGTCGGTTTTGAGAAGGGATTTGGCAGGACCGTTTGAGCGGTACGTGCCAACGAACCTGGAGTGGCTCGACTTCTGTCGGCCCAGAGCGTGGCTTGGCCTCTGTCAGCCCGGGAAAAGATTTGGCGACTTTATTGTCGTTGTCGGCGTAGGCCGATCAGAATCAGCACCAGGGGAGGAACCGAGTTTCGTCCATGTGAGTATTTGTTGTGTGTAAATGTCGTTGTGTAAGTTTTCACTAGGTTGTGAGTTTGCTGTTTTAGGGGCGGGTGGGGAAGTTGCATTAGGTAATGAAATTTCCGAACTGTAGTTTTGACGTTAAAAATCGTTTCATGGTTCATGGTAGGATTGCTGTTTTGATTTGAGGTATTTGAGTAACAGTTAAGATTGCTTGAAATGGGCCTAGTTTGTGGAAAGGCTAAGACAGCGTTTTGACGGAGTACCGTCATGGTTGTGACGGGTTTGAGTTGTGAATTGCGTGCTATGCATTATGCTATAGTTGCTAATTCTGGCCATTTAGGCCTGGGTGTTTTTATTCCGTTTACATGGTCCACGTCCTGCGTCATCCAAGGTCCTTGATGCTTCCCCTTGAGGTCGACATCGGCCAGAGTCTTCACTGTTAAACATCGCCGTCGTCGTCGTCCAGGGGCCAGCCGCTCCTCATCGCTGTCATCGTCATCCAATGTTCCCCGTTCTGCGGCTTGTCGCAGAGGGAGGCCATGAGACAGTGGAGTCAGCTGTAGTGGTTTGGTACTGACGTGAGAGACAGTGTTGGACAGTCAAGGTGTTGTGTGTGGACGGGCAAGTGACGGCGTTGGACAGTAGTGGGGAAAGTTGCCCCGGCGTGAGAGAGTCCGCTGGTTGAGCAACCGTTTTTGTTGTTGTGGGGTTTGGGGGACTGTGGGGTATTGTTGTGGCTCAGTCCGTGGCCAACCGTTGGGTTTTTGTGTGATTTGTGAGGAATGTATTTTCACATGTATTTGGGTTAGGATGTGCGGGTAGTATTGTTTCATCTTTTCATTGTTAGATTGCATAAGTGTGAGTCATCAATCATTTATTATCATTGCCATCCATCAGTTTCACCTCCTTTCATTCATTTTGCGGGTTTGTTGAAGTATAATTAAATTCTTATTGGTTAAATAGCAGATTTGAGTTCCTGACTTCCTCTGAATGAGAGGGTAAGGTCCCACCCAGCGGGTGTGGTCGCGACATTGGGGGGCTCGTCTAGGGATATGCCAAATTTCATTTCGCTCAGGAACTCTATTTGTTTTGTTGTATAATTCAGGGTAATAAGGTGTTTTGTGGGGTCATTGGTTGTCTTTGTGTTGTTTCATGTTGGTGAGTGTTCCCAGTCATGCCTGAAACATAGAGAGCAAGTGTTCTAATTTTATAATCAAAAGTGCTTTCAGGAAAGACTGCTCGGGGTTCTGAAAGTAGTAAGGTCTTGGCTGTTCAGCGCCCATGTTGACCCGGTCCAAGGCAATGGCGGAGAAAGCAGCGGCAAGTCAGACCGAGGAAGGTCATGTGGAGCATGGGCAGGGGGAAGGGGTGCTTCGATCGCTGGTTGAAGCTACACCTCGTGGTAGGCGTAAGTCACCATCTTCGTCGAGGAGGGGGCGCGGTCGAGGTAAGCCATTTGACTTTTCGGTGCGACAGAGGGGCGGTTACCTCACGCCCGGCCAAGCTGAAGCAGGGTTGGGGGTACCTCCAGGGGAGGGTGACGAAAACGAGGGGGAAATTCCAAGGTTGCTCTCACCTGGAGTAGACACTAGTGGCATGTTTCTACAGTTGTTGCAGA
>JAWQFJ010026565.1:47500-51337 GCA_034096865.1 Theodoxus fluviatilis | reverse complement strand
CGTGAACGGAGAGTTTCGGCACGGACGCCCCATACCCCATTTCAACCCAAAAATTATAACCGGTGTTGGAGGTTGGGAAGCCACCCACTGTTCCTGTTGTGCAGTTTAGGTGGAGAGTGGAACAATACGTTAAAGATTTGAGACTAGACGAGTGGTGCGTGTAAGGAACCACCAAACATTTTTTTCGTTGTGTTCAGCTGATTTCAACTCCATCAAACCTTTTTTCTTGTTTTTTTCAATCATGTGGGGGTGCCTCTTTGACGGGAAGGGCACCCAGAAACCAGGAGTAAAGGTCCGCTATTGTGGTGTCCCGTGGGTAGGAGTTTAGGTGCACTCCAGGGATACTATGGAGCCAGGATTCTTGTCATTGTAGTCAGGAGTTGTATTTGGCCCGAATTGGATGTACGTTATCACAGGACGTCCCGTTATGACGGTCACAAATATTACACAGTTCTGGATGTGGCGGGCTAGTCCGGGGGTTGGGAGTGGTTCAAAATTCTCTTCTTCTCCTTTGGCATCTAGCTCCACTACTGTGCTGCTCAATCTCTCCTACTGGATTCGTGGCGAAAAATTGATAGGTTATTTGGGGGAAGCAGATTCGACCTAGGTTAAACTTCGCGTGGCGAGGAATAGAAGGGGAGGCTAAGATTAAGGGAGGATATGTGGCTAAGTGAGAAATAGAAGCTAGGAAGCTAGAGGCACTGAGTATAGAGTACACAAATGGAAAGATTGTTTAGTTTTTAGGAATGGGGCAGTGGAGTAGGACGGACAGGTGAGGCAGAGAGTTACAATTTTATTACGGTGGCCGGTCAGCTCTTGGCTTCATGGCTCAGACAGTAATTTTCCCTCTATATTAAGACGGAAGTGGGTTCAGTCGTGGGTAGGACGTGGGGGGGACAAGAAATAAAGAGGCGCATATGTGCAATTTCCCTATCCCACCCGAACAAGGAGGAAGTAACCGGTGTTAGTAGGACGCTAGACGCCTGTGCTGTGAGTATGCAAAAACTTAGGGTGAAAAGGACGGCTGTGTGACGTTTTAGGAGTGGGGACTCTCCGGTACGGACGGAGAGGACACAACGGGCACCCGGAAGTAAATGGGGAGGGCGGGAGGGGGAAATAGCGACGATAACGTGAGGGGAGCGGGACCTAACCGGAGGACCCGCGGTGGATGCAGAGAGGAGGGGAGGGACGGAAACGTGAACTCTAGGAGTGGGTTTGAGCGTCTATCGTTTGTGCTCTAAGCATCCGTGGATAACTTTTTATCGTCCCGCTTTCTACCCAACGGTAGGTTTTCTTCTTCCATTCGGCCCCAGTTGAGGGACAAAGAGAGAGGACAGTAGTGAGAGGGGGTGTCAAGCATGGGAAATAACCCACCAGGTGCGCCAAAAAATCTTTGGATCTTTGTACGTTAGATTTACCATCCCTCCGTGGAGGTCGCCTTTGTTTGTGGAAGTCGCGATGTTATCTTTCTGATCTCTGTGAGTGACAGTGAAATCGATGGAACTTAAGGAGGGCCGCAAGACATGGTGTCGGTTCCTGTGAGGCTCTTGAATTGTAAGGGGGGAGTGTGGGGGTAGCGGGTCAGAATCAAAGAATGGCGCCATTCGAGTGGGAGTAGGGGAGGAGGGGGGGGGGGGGAGAGGAGAGGGGGGAACTTTTATAGTTAGTTTACCAGTCAGGAAGTGAGTCGTAGGCGGAATGGTAAGGGGAACAGGAAGTGGGTTCGTGCTCAGGAAAGTTAGTAGATGTGTGAGTGTGTGAGAGGACGGAGCGTGACAGGAGGTGAACGTGAGTAGTCCAGTCGTTATGTTAGTCAAGTGTACCGTGAGTTCATGTATTGGCACCAACAGGTGGTGCTAGGGAGGTATCTGTGGAGAGGAATGCGCTGAGGATGATGTGAAGTGAGTATAGTGAAGAAAGGAGGCCGCTATTTCAGGTGTGCGAGGCCGGGAAAGGAGGACTGTAGGCCCGCCTTGTTCAACACGATCCTGAGGGGGGGGTTGAGAGGACGAGTGGAAAAGCAGTCTGCCCCTAAGGTATTTTCACGTGTCAATGGAGGCTACGTATACCGTCTTTATTGTCTCGTACTGTAGGCCACATTTTAAAACCTTTGGACTGTGGCAAGACCCACACGACTAAAGACAGCGAGTGCCGCATGAACGGATATTGTGTCTAGGTGACTGACAGGACAGCGGCCTTCCTACGGCAAAGCTGAAGATGCGTGACGTCTTTCACCGGACGGGTGGAAAATCCAATAGTGGGGTGTTCGGGCCTTCACTGTCGAGGAGCACCTCTTAGATTTCCGTGAGTCGGGAGGACGTAATACATCGTTGAAAGAACACCATAGAAGGAAAAAACCGGTGTACGTGAGTTAGTGAGTGTAAGGATATTAAGTGAGGAGGGGGACCGAGAGTAGTAAAGAATACACCTGTGAGGATGGCCGCAGTTAGATGTTTCCCAGAGTGACCCGATACGTACAATGTGAAAAGAGGGAGTGAGATTGTTTGTTCGTGAATGGACACCAGAGTGAGAGGTAGTGATCGCAACAGGGTTGTGTTTAGGCCATTAGTAACGTGCGGAGGTTATGTTAGCCCGACGGGTGAGGACGCCGATGTCCGGGACATGGAAGAGTGAGGAGCACTAACACACCTCATGGGACATATTAGGAAGTGAATGGGAAAACATTGACTTGGATGTGGCAATGTGGAGGGTAGTAGAGTATGTGAAACCGTGAGGGGGGCGGATCTCAGGGAGGAGGGGGTATTGATAAGGATTAGGGTGAGAGTGTGGGGTAAGGAAACGGATGGCACGAATGTTCCACTAGGACACTGAAGGAGCTTTACTTTTTTATTTGCCGTATTGAACCGTGAGAGGACAGGAACGGAGCAAGTGCCGTGAGGTCCATAGGTTTGGCTACCCAGCGATATACGGAGAAGGGAAGAGCAGATGGGCAATTATGACACTGGCGTAGCCCCAAAAATATGGGATCGTTAAGGAGGAGTGCGGAAAGTCCTAATTATTAAAAAAGGGGTAGGTAAGATTTAGGAAGTCTCTGTCTGAGGCCAGCAAGTCGGAGAGAGAGGAAAAGAATGTGGGACGACACCAGGGACAGAAAAGGAAATCCACAACACAGGAGAAGACAGGAGAACAATAAACACCAACCTGAGTTCGAGGGTCATTAGCAGGTGGCCATCCTCTGCAGATCAAGGCCCCCACGAAGCGGGAGTACCCTTGTGAGAAATACTTATTTCTGGGGGAGAGGAGGGAGGGGTGAAGAAGAAGCCAGGATGGACACACGTGCGCAGGAGACCCGAGGGGGAATTTGGCGCATAGTGTTTGTTGATCAAGCATCTGCACCAGGTTTAACAGAAACCAACAAACTGAACAGTTTTGTAAGAGGAAATGGGAAAGGAATGAAGGGGTGATGGATTACTACCCCAGGGGGAGGACCCACTCAGGAAGCTCAGAACTCAAACGGTACAGCGCAAAGTAGAGGGGGGAAAGAGGAGGCGGGAAGACATCAAGAAGGGAGGCACGTCAGAAGACTCACACTACTGTGAGGACAGATTGCAAAGATCGGGGGGAGGGGAGCACAGTTAAGGCATAAGGATGGTGATCCGGCAAGGACAAAGGGCCTGTGAGGATTGTGGAGCGGGTACATGAGGGCCAGGGGCGCAGGAAAGTTTAGTGTGAACGGGAAGGACCGAGGCACCCGGAGTGCACAGATGGTAAGCATACAGTTTTCGGACACACCCATAGGATACTACCTCGCCACGAGGAGACGGTCAGAGATAGCAATTGCGTCGAGGCGGGGGGAGAACCACCTTACTCACCAAC
>JAWQFJ010026565.1:37500-45000 GCA_034096865.1 Theodoxus fluviatilis | reverse complement strand
TTGTTGTGACCTGCTTCCTAGTTGTGACCTGCTTACTAGTTGTGACCTGCTTCCTAGTTGTGACCTGCTTCCTAGTTGTGACCTGCTTCTGACTCCCACAAAACCTGCGTGGTTGGGGATTGACACCGTGGCACAAGAGCAAATTGTATGGCAAGGCGGCAACCTTAGAGCAAGGGCGCGTTTGTTAGGCAAGTGGCTCGCCTCCATGGCTAGTCGAGGGCGAGCGGCTAATGAGCGAGAAACGTAGGCAACGCCTAGCCCTCGACATCCTCCCGAGATTCTACGCTTGACAAACGAGCCCCATGTCCTTGCTGGCTTTAAATATCTTGACAATGTGGGATGTTATACTGGCTGCAACTCTGTGTTCAATGTCTACGACGGGCCAAAGCAAAACAAATGTCAAAAAGTATTTACAGGAACTTCCCATCCCTTCCAATTTGTTTATAACACACACACACACACACACACACACACACACACACACACACACACACACACACACACACACACACACACACACACACACACACACACACACAAGCACATGCACGTACACACATTCACGCGGGCGATCCCTCACGCACACAAACGCACATAAGCGCACAGAGAGACTTCGTAAGACAGGGAATCGTCGGAGAAGAGAGAAAGAGAAAGAGAGAGATAGAGAGAGAGAGAGAGAGAGAGAGAGCGAGAGAGAGAGCGAGAGAGAGAGAGAAAGAGAAAGAGAGAGAGAGAGAGAGAGAGAGAGAGCGAGAGTGAGAAAGAGACAGAGGGAGACTGAGAGAGACACACAGACAGACACACAGACAGTTGTAAGATAATTTAAACGCTTTTTTCACTCTCCGACACAAAGTATAACTAGAGATGCGACCGAAACTTCTCCTCCGTCAAATTACATAGGGTAACCATTTGGTCTTTTTGATGTTATACGTTTTTCGTCTTGACCCCTTCCTGAAGGAGGACACATAATGATAACAGACTTCTCAGCCGGGCTGCCTCCACCATCGACACACGTATGTCTATATGCATTTATCTCTCCTCCTCTCCTGTTAATTTAGCAATCGATCTATATGATGATACTACTCAGAATATTCTGAAAGTTCCTAGCATTAAAATGCGTGTCGGTAGATCATTTGCTGTTCTGTTTCGGCATCGCCCTAAGGGTTGGGGGTAAGAATAGACCAAAACTCGTTTCTCGACGCGAATCGTAAAGGGTGAAGAACTTGGGGAATCATATCTTGCTCTTACTACAACTAGTTCTAGTGATTTTGTGATCAATAGCCTTTTATGCCATACAAAGGCCATACATCATTATTTTATGTTTGGTAATTCCAACCACAAATAATGCTACAGTATAGCGGCTGTAGTCAAAAGTGGTTTAATGAGATCTATCACCGGTTTACCGAACTCTGCAGAATAGATGTTTGCTCCAATAACTTAGGAACGGTCAGTGCACTCGGTAACAAAGATTTCATCAGTCGAGATTTTCATATCACCTTTATAACAAATCCAATACAAAACAGTATTCGAGAATAGTACTGTCCATTGCGTTGCTGATTACAGTCCATGGCGTTGCTGATTACCTGTGTATTTCGTGACGTCGAAACTCAACACGTAGTGAGGAAAGCAGACTTTTATTGCATCTCTTAGTGAGGTGACGTCCACCAGTAGGTGTCCATTCACACGGGTGTGGTATGAAATCGTAATAAAACAAAACTACACGTAGGCAAATATCGTGATATATTTAAAAAGAGAACGAGCACATGAAGTGGCAATATAAAAATGGAGCGTTTTATGATGGACCCTAGAGCAAGTTTGCGCTTTAGCTGGGAAGCTCAAACAAACTGCATGAGAAAAACCTATTTTGGACTGATCACAATGCTCTGAAACCATACTCCATTTCGAAACTTACGGACAGATTGTAACGCTTACGTTCGCAGTGACAGGAAATAACAGGGGGCAAAAAACCCACCGTTAATGAACGCAACGTCCGTAAACAAACGGGCTGACCGATTTTAAATTGGGTGGCTATCCTGTGATTGTCTCAGGGGAAGATGATGTCCTCTGCAATCATAATGGATTTCGCAATGCGCGGTCGCTTGATCGGTATGGAAGTTTTGGATCAATTGGCTTCAGGTTCTGTTTCCAAGGAAACCGGTGCACCAAAGCTAACAACAGCACAGGTCTATGGTGCCCAGCCGGCAGGCGGGAGGGTCAGGCTGCGGGTAGAGATGCGGCTGTATCGCAGAGGAGATACCCTGAAGAGCTGTGCAAACGTGCATGCTTGCGTCCATTTGGTCTGTGTTCCCAAGGTTTGAGATGTCGACCCTGCTTCCACAACCCTTAGGGACCACACATGACAGACCACGAGTAGGCCTATCGACAATTTAAGAAATGTGCCAATCAGTCTCTCTCAAAACGGGAAAAATTTCTTATCGCTGCAGAAGGGTTCTTTAAAAAATTGACTGACAATGCCTAATCGACGTCCGTAGAACTCTCGCGTAGAAATGAAGAATTCCTACGTCCAAAAACAGTCAAACTGAATCTATTGCTGTGTACAAAGAGAGACCACGTGACTGTTTATTCTAGTACGGAACGAAACATGCCATGGCAGTGGCATCCAGATGTGTCCTCTGAAGTTCGTTTCGTCATCTCAAATGCTTTTGTCTCTGCATAGTGGTTTTTCTTGTCTTGGAACGCATAACTTCTGTTCTTGAAACATCATGGTGTCATGGCAAGGTAACTGTTGTGCATGGCGAGTGAAATGTTTGTGACGCATAAATTCACAGGTGCGGGATTTGGTACAGTCTAAACTGTCGCTCACGTCCCAATAAGCTTTCCACAATCTGCAAGGGGTGATATCTTTATCAACGTTTTTTTACATTGTATCCATGCAAATAGGCGTCGGCTCAAGTCCAAGGCGTTGTCGCCATCCCGACCAACTTCATTCATCTCTATGGAAGTTACTAATCTGTGTCGTCTGAAGTCTTCCCAGGGTATTTTAAGTTTTTTTTAATACTCATCAAGGGTCCTCCTCCTGCAGATCCGTTACCACCAGTTCGTCGGGTTTCCTGTGAACGAAATCGCTCGAGAGCGATGGTGCAAGGCCATTCTGCGCAGGAGTGCGGTTCGACGGCGTGATGGCAGAAATCTGTTCCCGCTTTCTGGCGAGGGTCATGCGCTCCAGGTGCTTGTTCCGCTCGTAGTAGCTGTTGAAGTTGGTGGCCACAACAGCTATGGGCATGGCGAGAACCAGCATCCCATACAGAGCGCACACGGTGCCCACCGCACGACCACACAGCCCCGTTGGCGTTAAGTCACCGTAGCCGACGGTTGTCATGGTGATGATGGCCCACCAGATGGAGCTGGGGATGGACTCGAAGGAGCTGGTGTTCTCGAATTCGCAGTAGTACTGGAAGGAGCCGCAGATGGTGGCCAGCAGAAAGAAGATGAAGATGAGGAGAAGCAGGTCTCGCAAGCTCGACCACAACGCCAGAAACATCACCTGTAGACAGAGCTGAGAAATTATCACACAACGATACATTTGCGTGGTCCGAGCTTCTCGTTTCTCCCTTTCATATGGACCGTGGCAAATTATCTATGCGCTCACAATGTGTTCTCACAAATCGGTCTTTATCACTTAAAACATGATTGGCAGAAGCTTTCAGACGATTCAAAGCTACAAAAAGCTGCCGCTCATCGAGAGCAAATAGGGAGAAACAACAAAGAACCGAACTGCTATTGCAAGGTGTACACGTACAAAACAACAAAAGACATGCTGAAAAATTACGCCAATGATTTAAGAGACGGTTGCGACTGAGGCTTTTGGATACGATTACATGCATGAACACAAACTTCAAATCTTCCTTTAAATGATACTTCATGATCATCAACGCAACACACAAAGGTAGCATTATAAAGGGTAAGAAGAGAGGAATACTTCACGACAGATATGCGTGCATACACAGATACTTATTCTGTATTTGTCTGTCCGATCTGGTATCATGAGTTGGACCAGGAGGGCCTAGGGAAATTTCATCATATCACCAGAAAGAAGCTCAATGCATAGGTTTCAAATGACGTTTAAAAATCCGAAAGGTTTTAACGCCATAGGATAAGTAACATTTTCAATGCTTTTGGATATCTGAAAATGAAATTGTGGTTTAGATAAGTTAGATCCTGGAATATATTATACGCTTGTGAATCTAGGCTTATTTTTCACGCACTTGCCTACAACCCAGATACAGTAATTGTGGAAGATTCATAAAAACACAAATTAATGTAACTGTGAAAGCAATGTTAAACGCCTTTCACTGTCTTCTTTCAGACCATGTTTCGAGTGCTCTGAATCTACGCTATCGTCTCAGTTTGCTACGAATTGAATTGTCTAATCGATTCATTTTCCCTGTGAAAGGATTCCCTATTGCTGTTGTATCAAACACGCATAAAGGCTGAGATTAAGATGAACAGAACAGGAAGGTCGTTGCTGTAGTCAACCTCAATACATGTATGCAGGATGAATTATTTTCCCTGCAGATCCAGAGTTATTCACGGAAAACTCATAAAGTGATGCTTTGGAAACATATTGGATCATTTTTCCTTGAGCCTAATATAAGCACGGAAACGAAAAGTTTCGCAAGTATAGGTTCCACATTAGTGCATCCCCTTGTAAACAATGGTCCAGATGTTTCATCGTCCTCATTGATTTACAATGGTTCTATGCAAATATCCACGCATGCAAGCGTAAAAGGGAATCATGCTAAGGACCCTCCGAGCTAGGGTACTCTTTCTGTCTAACAATGCTGACATTGCCGTCCTCACAGCTTTTGCAGTGCAGTACACAGTTTGCTGACAATACAACCAGCACAGACCAATCATGCCAGGTCGTAACGACCAACTAGACGGAAATATAGACCAGGATGCTGACAAACCCCCTACGAGACCTCGCGTAAACAACGCCTCTCGCTAGGGTCGAACCTTGAGTCCGCGGTGCCAGTCTGCCAGTCGCAGAAAGCGGAGGATGCGGAAGATGTACAGGTTGCGCAGCATGATGTAGGTCATGAGACCGTTCTGCGTGAGCAGCTCATGGCGGTTCATGAAGACGTGCTCCAGCCCCACCACCACCCAGCCCGTCAGCACGGTCAGGTTGTCGATGCCGTTGGAAATGCTTTTGAGGAAACCCAGCTGGAAGAGGTATTGGGAAGCTTTAGAAGCAGTCGTTAGAATATTCGTTTGGAAAGAATCCGAACCAGCAACACACGTTTTCTACCTTGTTATATCTATTTCGAATGATTCTGATTGGAGATTTCTGTGGTTGATGAGAATGTTAATTGGCAATCCTTTGTGCCCAAATGCATTAGGGTTGCTCTGACATCTCTCGAAATGTGACCCTCCACCACAAAATGAGTATTAAGCCACCCTTGGGTAAGTTTCACTTTCTAACATTTTCGTATTACATTTTTGTCTGCTCTATTGAATGGTGAAGACCATTTGACAAAAACAAGTATTTGTTGCTGAGACATGTAAATGCAAGCATGATTTTGAGAAAACGTGGTTTAAACTATTGCTGAAGTTCAAAGTAAAAACCTTTCCTTATTGTTGTGTTCCGAGCGTTGTACTTCTTTCAATCAATAAAGACTGAAGGCTTATAAATAGATCAACTCATAGAATTTACTACGATACTTCTTACAGTGTTCGCCCTCCACATGGCGCCCGACAATTTCCCCCGCCGCGCATGCGTGCATAATGCGTCATCTAATGACATAGAATTCAGAACGAAGGCAAAACCAAGCGATAAAAGCACGATAACACGACACTTATCAACCATGCATCAGTTTTGTTGAAATAAATGGGGAGGGGCCGCTATTGCGGAGGGCCGCTATTGCGGGATTGTTTTGGTAACAAAAGTTCTTAAGACAATTTTGATTCTTTTGTCCTAAAACGCAAAAAACCCATAACATTTTTGTTACTTTTTTTTGGAACTTAGAAATGTTTTCGCTTTTTTTTCTATTGCGGGGGGGCCGCTGTTGCGGGATTTTTTTTCAAAACAAAAGTGACAAAAATTATATGGTTTTTTAGGCGTTTTAGGACAAAAGAATCAAAATGGCCTTAAGAATTTTCGACCAAAAAAAATCCCGCAATAGCGGCAAAGCGAAAAAATTTCCAAGTTCAAAAAAAAAAGTAACAAAAATGTTATGGTTTTTTAGGCGTTTTAGGACATAGAAATCAAAATTGTCTTAAGAACTTTTGTTACCAAAAACATCCCGCAATAGCGGCCCTCCGCAATAGCGGCCCTCCGCAATAGAGAGCCGACCCCGAAATTTTGACCACTAATTTATGAGAGTGATATGACAATTTGGACATGCTTTGGTTACAATATGTTGCTCCAGAGGTAGAACTGTAAATATGATTCCACTGTACCATCGTTATGTTCCCGCTCGACCGAAGTTTGCATGCATTTCTGAGAGCCTGACGGTAGCGCGTGCGTGTCTCCCACCAAGCGCAACCGCTCGATGCCCCCCTCATCAGCGTATAGAGGCCATTGTCATCAACTTGCAGATGGTTTTATCAACACATCAAATGTGAACACCTTTTGCTGCTGTTATTAACTCCTGCGCTATGCAATAATGCATGCTTATATGTTTTTAAACATTCGAACATTTTACAGGTAAGTCTTTCATATAAATGTAGATATACTTCAAACTAAATTGTTAGCTCTTCCAACAAAGTTCGCAGGTCACACACAACTCACCTTGCTGGGGCAGACAAGCCAGCGCAGGATGAGCTCCAGGGAGAAAATGCATTGACAAAGGATGTCTATGCCGTAGATGGCCACGTGCTGATTAGTTTCCAGGTACTTGCGCATCTTGGGGTTAGAAATGTTGTGGTGCTCCTCCTTTTTTTCGGGCGAAAGTTGCACGGGCACTCTTGTCTGTTCTACGGAGTCCAGGGCGTAGACAAGAGCAGAGAGGGAGATCAGCCCCAAAATGAAGGAGTTCCACAGCTGGAAGGAGAAGTAGACATGTTGGCTTTACACAGCTGTGCAGTACTAAAACCGGATGTAATTATGTGCGGATGTTGAAGGTAAAGCAGACGTGAGCGGGCATCGCGTAGTGAGATTCCCCAGGGAGGGGAGTGGTGCGGATACCTGACTCAGTGACTGCATTAGCCTTATCTCGAGAGAGAAAGGGAGAGTGGAGAGAGAGAGAGAGAGAGAGAGAGAGAGGGGGGGGGGGGGTGAGGGGGGGCGAAAGCAAGACAGAGACAGCGAGCGGGACAAAGCGAGAGGTATAAATAGAAAAATAGACAGATAAATGTATAGACAGACAGACAGACAGACAGACACATAGACAAGCAGACAAACAGACACACAGACAATCACACACACACAGACACACAGACAGACAGACCAACCGACAGGCAGACAGACAGACAGACGCACACACACACACACACACACACACACACACACACACACACACACACACACACACACACACA